>QRFJ01005345.1:0-28907 GCA_006176705.1 Cocos nucifera | reverse complement strand
ATACTTCCGTGCAGATATGACTAGACCGGATTCGATTGGTTTTTAAATCGGCATCCTACGACTCAGCCCTTGAATTAGGGTGTTTTTCTACGAGTTAATGGCATATTCCTGTGCCATAAACCGGTTACTATATACGACCATATCTGTTGAGACATCGTTCTGTCTTGAGTGGCATAATCATCCACGGAGCTAACCCATGGCCACGTCAGGTTAGTACATAATTTTTATGGACTTAAGCCAAGTCTAGTTTAATGAGGGTATCAGTGATATCCAGAAAAATCATTTAATCATGTGATAGCCTGTTGATGCTACCCATGTGTGAGATTGCGGGCCTTCCTTGGTCAGTTGATTGTTTTTCCATATAGAGTATTTTTTTTGTTCTTGGTAATTATATGTGGCTTTTCATTAGTATCTTGGAAGACGCCAACCATTGTTCTATTATGTGATATTTGGACTGCTTACTTGGATCTGGAGGATTAGCTATTCTAGGCTAATATCTTCTCAGTCATGTCGATGGTGAGAAGACTCAGATAGAACCCAGTCTATGCAATGGTGAATTACTTGGGTCTGATGCTGAATGAAAGAGTTAGCAGAATTTATAATTCCCGGATACGGTGGAGATTCATAAATCAGAGTAATCTCGTAGGTTCGGGTGCACTCAAATGATGATGTGCGGTGTCAACACATGTGCAAAATGAGCACCTGATTCACTCATATTGGTCTAAGCTCCGATGTACTAATATTATAGCACACTTAGCACGGTTTGTATGTGTTTATTTGACGCTCTTCAGATTTGGTAGATCTCATTGTAAAAGGCTAGAATTTGTTTCCAAAATTTGTATTAATATAGCAACGAGCTAATCTAATATTCAATTCCCATATTTTCGGCTCTTGGAGATTTAGGTGCTTACATTCTCTAGTCAGAGGGAAGTGTAGGGCTTGAAAAAATTTAGTGAGGTTTAATTTGGTTTAAAAAATAAAATCCTTAAATAAATTGTCAAGTCAAAATTACAGTATCTACCTAGAATCTTGACTATCCTAGGAATATGTCTGCGTCAAACCGATTGGACGTAGTCTGGACACACTAGAACGACCGATCCAATTTAAGATTGGCGTCAAGACTATAAATAATTTTGGTTTTCCGAGAAGTTACCCATGTTTGGGACCAGGACCCTCCCACATTACCAGTCCGTCGTTGTTTGAAACAGAGAGCGTCTCTTGGACAAATGGATTGACGAATGATAATAGGCAGATACTTACATGTTGGGCTCGAATGTCTGAATGAGCTTCCCAGTGCAAATGAGGATATCGGGACACTCAGCCTCGCCAAATGTTGGCTCACTCTCGCAGGAGAGTTTGGTTAAGTCAGAGTCGCTCGCAATTCAAGTCAGAATGACTTTTAACTAGGATGGTGATTGGGGCAGTCAGGGGTCCTAGATCACTGTCTGACAATGATCAAGGACATGGAAGAGCTTGAGAACTCGGTGTGAAGTGGATTTGACTTGCAGAATGATATATTCTGCACTTGATGATGCATAATTGGGCAATTCATCCTGAATTACCACATGCCATAAACTTCAGAATTCCTTGCCGAGTTAATGAATATGCTGGGTTACCGTGGAGCTTTCTATGAAAGGTTTCTAAAGGCTCAGTTCTTGCTATGGAATGGACTTCTTCCAAAAGAAAGTCTTATGGAAAGAAAAAGAAGTCTGTTGAAAAAGCAAAAGATGGAAGGACCAAAGAAGAGAAGGCAGAACAAAGAAAAAGGCCGATGGCAAAGGAAGTGTTTCCATTTGCAACAGCGACGGCCATTGGAAGCGGAACTGTCCTACTTACCTGGCCACCTGAAGAACAAGAAGGAAGGTCCTTCTGGAGGTATCTCATTATTGAGTCTAACCTTAGCGTTTCTTTGCATCCAATTGGGTGCTTGACTCTGGTCTAGTGCTCATCTTGCACTCTATGCAGGTCTTGAGGATAGTAGGAGGCTGAGGGATGGAGACATGACCCTATGCGTTGGTAATGGAGCAAGAGATTGCTGCAGTAGCCGTGGGAACATATCCTCTTGCGATTACATTCGGTTTAAGACTTAGTTTTGCAAGACTGTTATTTCGTGCCTACGCCAGCAGGCAATTTGATTTCTGTTTCATGCTTTGCCAAAGAGTTATGTGATACACTTCTTTAGGACCATTGTAACATTCTTTATGACAAGACATAAAAGTTTCAAATGGTTTCCTTATTAAATGGTCTTTCATCACGCTATAATTTGATGTAACCTATTCTAACTATCGAGCAACGTGAATGCCAAACACCTAGAGATAGTCCAACGAACAGATACTATGCACTTGAGATTAGGTCGTATAGCAGAGATAGGATCAACTACAATTGAGAGAAAAATGGACTATTGAGTCCATTGACTTCCGAGTTATATCAACTTATGAATCCTATCTTCAAGGCAAAATGACTAAACTCCCTTTGTTGGACATGGGAGAGAGGGCCACAGATCTCCTTGCCTAGTACATACAGATGTGTGCGGCCCATTTGATGTGCCGACTAGAGGCAATTTTTGTCTACTTACTATATCTTTACTGATGATCGGTCTAGGTATGGGTATGTGTACTCTTATGAGACATAAGTCTGAAGCCTTTGAAAAGTTCAAAGAATTCAGGACAATGAAGTAGAAAACAAACAAGAAAATCCATTAAGGTTCTTCGATCAGATCGAGGAGGTGATACTTAGCAGAGATTCCTAGACTATCTCAAGGATAATGGTAGTTCTCAATGGACTCCATCAGGAATGCTCAACTCAACAGGGTTTCAGAACAGAGAAATCGGACTCTATTAGATATGGTTCGATCCATTGATGAGCTTCACAGACCTCCTGATTTTCTTGGGGATACCCATTGTTACTTCAATCTATTTACTGAAAGAGTTTCCTCTAAAACCCTTCTACACACGTATGAGATATGGAACGTAAGAAAACAGTCTTGAGTCATCTCAGAATTTGGGTTGTCCGACTCATGTCAAAAGACAACAAGCAGACAAGTTAGAGTTTAGGTCCTTTAGAGCTCGATTCATAGGATATCTAAAGAGTCATTAGGATACTATTTCTACATTCAGAAGACCACAATGTGATTGTGAGTCGACATGCCATATTCTTGAAAAAGTTTATTCAAGATAGCGGCAATTGAAAGGCCAGGATTCCAAACTTGATGAGAAAGTCTCACAAGCAGAATGAGCTAAGGACTAAGTGGAACCAAATCAGGTTGAGCCAATAGGAACACTACCTCCTCACCTCGTAGATCGAAAGAGTTTCCTGTCTCCTGAAAGATACTTAGGTATTATTTCAGATGATGTAGAGAAATGTTCCTCGTAAGGTAATGGTGCTCATGGTGATGATCCAAACCCTAACAACGAGGCTATCAGATATCGACTCCAAGAAATGGCTAGAGGCAATGCAGTCAGAAATTGACACGATGCACTCAAACTAAGTCTGGACCTTGGTAGATCCACCAGAAGGTATAGTACCTATTGGATGTAAATGGATTTCAAGAGAAATGGATTGTGCAGATGGAAATGTGAGACATTCAAGGCTAGATTGGGGGCAAAAGATTATAGTCAATGCGAAGGCATAGACTATCAGGATACCTTTTACTCAGTAGCTATGCTAAAATCCATCCGCACATTGCTTGCTGTTGCAGCCTATTTCGATTACGAAATATGGCAAATGGATGTGAAAACAGCATTCTTGAATGGATATCTTGAGGAAGATATCTATATGGCACAGCCGCTAGGTTTCACATCCAGTGTGCTGATCACAAGGTTTGCAAGCTGCAAAGGTCCATATATAGACTTAAGCAAGCATCTCGGAGCTGGAACACTCATTTCAATGATGTGATCAAAACGTTTAGTTTCATCAAAAATGAAGAGGAACCATGTGTTTTCAAAAGGGTCAGTGGGAGCGCTGTTGTCTTCCTCGTATTGTACGTGGATGACATCCTCCTTATTGGTAATGATAATCCCATTCTTGACTTCAGTCAAGGTGTGGTTGTCAAGGAATTCTCCCATGAAAGACTAGGTGAAGCATCCTTTATTCTAGGAATAAGGTCTATAGGGATAGCCCGAATAGGATGCTAGGACTTTCACAGAAGATGTACATAGAGAATAGTACTAAAGAGGTTAGTATGGAAAACTCTAAGAGGGGATTAATATCTTCAGACATGGTATTCATCTTTTCCAAGAAGATGTGCCCCAGCATACCTGAGAATATAGAACGCATGAGCAAGATCCCTTATGCTTCTGCAAGGGAGCTCATGTATGCCATGCTATGTACACGACCTGATATAGCCCATGCTGTGAAGTGTCACAAGCAGATAATCAGTCAAATCCAGGTGAAGAACACTGGACTTCTGTGAAATGGTATCCTTAAGTACTTGAGAGAATTAAGATATGATGCTTGGTCTTTGGTAACGGAGAACTCCTGGTCCAGGGATACACAGACTCGGACTTCATGTCCGTATTAGATGATCGAAAGTCGACATCTGGAGTCTGTTTGTGTGCATGATGGGCTATCAGCTGTAAGAGTTTCAAGCAAATGGTGTATAGCGAGATTCCACCAATGGAAATAGAATATATCGCTGCATCAGAAGCTGCGAAGGAAGCATTCTGGTAAGAAGTTTACTGCAGAAATCGAGTAATGCATCAGATGCCATTCCTCTATACTGCACAAATAAGTTTTGACAATAATGCCATAGTCCTTGCTAAGGAGCCGAGGTCTCACCAGAAAGCCAAGCATATTGAGCGGCGATACCACCTCATCCGCGATTACCTCGAGAAGGGTTATGTCGAGGTCAAGAGAGTCAACTCCGCAGATAATGTGACAGACCCACTTACAAAGCCGTTGGACCAGCAGAAGATCGAAGCCCACCTTGAGAAGATGGGACTTAGACTTGTAGCCAATTGGCTTTAGGACAAGTGGGAGATTGTTAGATATATGTGCCCTAGAAGCCAGAATTGGCTGACACTTGTAATACACTTCTAGGGGCAAAATTATAATTTTGACTAAAATCAATAAAATGGGTTATTTTCTATCACATATGTGTATTTAGTGTCTGTGATACATCCTTTGAGTTAATGGTAATGATAATTCATATTTTCAAGAGTTGAAAATTTAAGACATGAATAATCATTATTAACTCATAAATTGCTCCTGACCATAGCATCATCATGAGGATGGTGATTGATCCGAAAGGTTGGTGTACAATCGCTTCTCTTTAGTAGATGAGTCTTGAGTCTACGGTGTGGAGACACCGGAGCGAGAGTACAGGTACTCGTTAGAGAACGAGGGCACTGAGCGTGACCACCTCGAGTAGTCATTAGGAAGTCTACCTTCTCGTCAATGACTGACTCGATGCTGCAGTAGTGTGTCTGGTTCTTTGACCTGAGATGCATCGGCAGTTCACCTTGAGGGTGTTATAGTTTGATTGCACCATTACTCGGTCTCCTAGCCATATGGAACCCTGAGGTGTATGTTGGCTATGACATGTTCATTGTAGGAACTGGATTGCATCAAGATGGAATCTATCTACCTCGGTGGTAGAGGAGTAGCCCTATGATGATCATGAGAATCAAGTCCAGAAGCCCATGGCCATGGTAGAGTGAAATAATAGAAAGAGTTTTCTATTTAGATTTTCACATTGGACTCGAATCGAATGATTACATCATATGACAGAGACTAGGGTTTGACGAGTTCACCTTAACCCTAATCTGATCGGGGCTCAAGATAGAAGAACTGAATCACATAGGTAGCTACACCAAGAGGTTCGCATTCAGCTCTGATGGGTTGCCACCATATACTGCTAGGTGTCACTGGTGGATTTTGGGAGCAATTAGAATGATTTAGATGATCGATCATTCTAGCTGTTCGAATCAGAAGAGTTCTGATCCATCGAAAGGAGTTTCGATGATGTCGATGATAGAGATCATGACATATCCCATTACCATACAGAACTGAACCTAACTGGGTCACACAAACAAGGGTTTGAATCTGGTGATCATCAATTGAACTAATCTAGTTCAATTGATCTAAATGAGATTCAATTAGGTTCAAGGAAATCGTGCTAGCACTCGATTGAACCTAACGTTCTTCTTTTGCTATCATAAATAAGTTGTCCTGTCTGAGCCAAAGGAGTTTATGCTCAAATAAAGGCCTTCATATGGTCTGACAGGAGGTTGTCCAAGTCAAAAAAGGTTATCTTATTTGTAAGACACTACCTGCCATTTTTGGTCACCTGGCATTTCTTGTTCTTTGACTTTGGTCAAAAGTCTACCTTTGACTGGTCAAATGTTGACCGTTGACACTTTGACTTTTGACCACATGTCATGCACCTATTGGAGAGCTGGTGGGGGCCTGTCTCCCTACCAGAACCTGGCAAGGAGAAGGGCGCATGCCACCCTAGGCATGTGCCCAAGTTGGAGGCGCCTAGGAGTCCTTGTTGGACAAGGACTCCATCTCCTTTTTGGATTCCAATTAGAGTTCTTCTAAGAACCAACTTTGACTGGTCTTAGGCGCCCTCTAAGGAGGAATCCAGGGGTCTCTATTCCCACCAATCAGATTTAGATCTGATTTCACAAAGGGTTGTGATTGGTTGGGAGGAAGAGGAGTTGGATCACGCTTAGTCTATAAATAAGACCCTGCGCCCAACTCAGATTCATAAGATGCAATTCAATTGAGTAACCCCACACCCCAAGGCTGCCTCTCCCCTCCTTCTCCATGCCATAGTCTCTTCTCCCCTTGCTCTCCACGTCCAAAAGGAGTTTTGGACATTGGTTGGTGCGATTCAGATCAAAGAAAGGCGATCAAAACAAGAAGGCTGCGCTGCTGCAAAGGACGACTGCTCATCTTCAAAAGAGTTTTGAAGATCCTCCAGATTAGATTCAGATCTAATTTTTAGAGGTGTGATAGAGAAGAAGAGGATCTCCAGATCCAACCTGAGTGGATACCGGTAGAGGCCAGGCGCTTGCATGGCTAAGATCCAGAACCTTCCGCTGCAAACAGGATCATCAACAGGGTAATAGGATTACCCAGATCAGGTAAATTAAATTTGATTTAATTTATCTTTTAATTTATCTTTTAATTTTATTTTATTAAAATAATAAGAATCAGATCTGAAACATATCAAGATCTGATTGGGATCAAGAGAAAAATTTTTGAAATATATCTCTTGATCTGATCAGATCTGAACGAACCTGGACCGGGAAATCAGAATTTTCCTTCAATATGTATCTTATGAGATACAAGTCTGAAGCTTTTAAAAAGTTCAAAAAATTCAGACATGAAGTAGAAAAGCAAACTAAAAAATCCATTAAGGTTCTTCGATCAGATCGAGGAGGTGAATATCTTAGTCGAGAATTTCTAGACTATCTCAAGAAAAATGACATAGTCTCTCAATAGACTCCACCTAAAATACCTCAACTCAATGGAATTTCAGAATGGAGGAATCGGATCCTATTAGATATAGTCCGATCCGGATGAGCTTCATAGACCTTCCTAATTTTTTTTGGAGATATAGTTTGTTAACTGCAATATACTTACTGAATAGGATTCCTTCTAAAACTGTTCCTACCACACCGTATAAGATATGGCATGGTAAGAAACCAAGTCTGGGTCATCTTAGAATTTAGGGTTGTCCGACTCATATCAAAAGACAACAAACGGACAAGTTAGACTTTAGGTCCTTTAGAACTTGATTTATAGGATATCCTAAAGAGTCATTAGGATACTATTTCTACATTCCAAAAAATCATAAAATGATTGTGAGTCAACATGCCATCTTTCTTAAAAAATAGTTTATTCAAGATAGCGGCATTAGAAAGTAGATCAAGCTCAAAGAAAAAGTCTCATAAGAGCAACGAGCTAAGGACCAAATGAAACCAAATCAGGTTGAGCTAATACAATCACTACCTCCTCCATCTTATAGATCGAAAAGAATTTTTCATCCTCCTGAGAGGTACTTAGATACTATTTCAGAGAAAATAGAGAAAATATTTCTGGTAGGTATTGGGGTTCATGGTGATGATCCAAAAACCTATGATAAGATGATATCAGATATTGACTCTGAGAAATGGTTAGAGATAATGAAGTCAAAAATTGACTCGATGCACTCAAACCAAGTCTGGACCTTGATAGATCCACCAAAAGGTATAAAACCTATTAGATGTAAATGGATCTACAAGAGAAAGATTGGTGTAGATGAAAATGTGGAAACATTCAAAGCTAGATTAGTGGCAAAAGGGTATAGTCAAAGCAAAGGCATTGACTATCAGGATACCTTTTTGCCAATAGCCATGCTTAAATCCATTCGCACATTGCTTGCTGTTGCAGCCTATTTCAATTATGAAATATGGCAAATGGACATAAAAATGGCATTCTTAAATGGATATCTTGAGGAAGATATCTATATAGAATAACCACTGGGATCCAGATCCAGTGACACTGATCACAAAGTATGTAAGCTGCAAAGGTCCATAAATGGACTTAAGCAAGCATCTCGGAGCTGGAATACTTATTTTAATGATGTGATCAAATTATTTGATTTCATCAAAAATGAAAAAAAATCATGTGTCTTCAAAAAGATCAGTGGAAGCACTGTTGTCTTCCTCGTATTGTACATGGATGACATCCTCCTTATTGAGAATGATATTCCCATGTTGACCATAGTTAAAATATGGTTATCCAAAGAATTCTCCATGAAAGACCTAGGAGAAGCATCCTTTATTCTAGGAATTAAGGTTTATAGAAATAGACCGAATAGGATGCTAGGACTTTCATAGAAGATGTACATAGGGGAAGTGTTAAAGAGGTTTAGCATGGAAAACTCTAAGAGGGGTTTGGTACCCTTCAGACATGGCATTCATCCTTCCAAGAAGATGTGCCCTAGCACACCTGAGAAAATAGAACGCATGAGCAAGATCCCTTATGCTTCAGCAAAAGGGAGCCTCATGTATGCCATGTTATGTACACGACCTGATATAGCCCATGTGTGAGTGTCATGAGCAGATTTCAGTCGAATCCAGGTGAAGAACACTAGACTTCTGTGAAATGTATCCTTAAGTCCTTAAGAAGAACTAAGGATATATTATTGATTTTTGGTAATGGAGAACTCCAAGTCCAAGGGTATACAGACTCAAATTTTATATCCATTGTAGATGATCGAAAGTTGACATCTGGGAGTCCATTTGTGTGTAATCATGGTGCTATCAGTTGGAAGAGTTCTAAGCAGATAATGATAGCAGATTCCACCATGGAAGTAGAATACATCGCTGCATCAGAAGCTATGAAGGAGGCATTCTGGTATAAGAAGTTTGCCACAAAGATCGAAGTAATGCCATCATATGCCATTCCTCTATACTGCGACAATAATGGCGCCATAGCCTTTGCTAAGGAGCCGAGGTCTCATTAGAAATCCAAGCCATCGAGCGGCCATACCACCTCATCCGCGATTACCTCGAGAAGTATTACGTCGAGGTCAAGAGAATTGACTCCGCAGACAATACGGTGGACCCACTCACAAAGTCGTTGGGCCAATAGAAGATCGAAGCCCACCTTGAGAAAATGAGACCAAGATTTGTAGCCAACTGGCTTTAGGTCAAGTAGGAGTTTGTTAGATATTTATGCCCTAGAAACAAAAATTGGCTGACACTTATTGTACACTTCTAAAGGCAAAATTATAATTTTGATTATAAATAATAAAATAGATTATTTTTCTATCATAATGTGTATTTTGTGTCTGTGATACATCCCTTGAGTTAATGGTAATGATAGTTCATATTTTCAAGAGTAGAAAATTTAAGACATGAATTTTCAACATTAACTCATAAAATACACCCAACCATAGGATCATCATGAGGATGGTGATTGATCCGAAAGGTTGTTGTACAATTGCTTTTTTATAGTAGATGAGTCTTGAGTCTACAGTGTAGAGACATCGGAGCAAGAGTATAGATACTCGTTAGAGAATGAGGGCACTGAGCGTGACCACGTCAGCAATCATAAGGAAGTCTACCTTCTCATCAATGACTGGCTCGAAGCTATAGTGGTATATCTAGTTCTTTGACCTAAGGTACATTGGTAGTTCATCTTGAGGGTGTTATAGTTTGACTACACCATGACTCGATCTCCTAGCCAATCAGAACCCTGAGGTATATGTTGGCTATAGCATGTTCATTATAGAAATTGGATTGCACCAAGAGAAAATCTATCTACCTCGGTAGATGAGGAGGAGCCCTATGATGATCATGAGAATCAAGTCCATAAGTCCATGGCCATGGTAGAGTGAAATAATAGAAAGAGTTTCTATTAAGGTTTTCACATTGGACTTGAATCAGATGATTAAATTGTATGACAGAAATTAGGATTTGATGAGTTCACCTTAACCCTAATCTGATCAGGGCTCAAGATAGAAAAACTTAATCACACAGGTAACTACACCAAGAGGTTCATTTTCAGTTCTGATGGATTCTCATCATATACTGTTGGTGTCATTGGTGATTTTTGGGAGCAATTAGAATGATTTGGATGATCGATCATTCTAATTGTCTGAATCAAAAAAGTTCTGATCCATCGAAAGATGTTTTGATGATGTCGATGATAGAGATCATGACATATCACATTATCATATAGAATTGAACCTAACTAGATCATACAAACAAGAGTTTGAATTTGAATATGATCAATTAGACTAATCCAGTTCAATTGATTTGAATTAGATTCAATTAGGTTCAAGAAAATCATGCTAGCACACGATTGAGCCTAATGTTCTTCTTTTACAATCATTAAAAGTTATCTCGACTGAGCCAAATATGTTTGTGCTCACTCAAGTACCTTTACTTGGTCTGACTGGAGCTTGTCTAGATCAGAAAAGGGTTGTCTTAATTTATGAGATAAATTTGAGACAACACCTACTATTTTCCATCACCTGCTAATTTTTGTCTTTTGACTTTGGTCAAACATTGACCTTTGATACTTAGACATCTATCCATGTATCATGCACCAATAGAAGAGCAGATAGGGGCTTGTCCTCTTGCTAAAAATTGGAAAGGAGGGGGCGCATTCCTAGGGAGGCATGTGCCCAAGGATAAAGACGCCTGGAGTCCCATATAGAAGGGACTCTAGGTTGCTTCTTGAAATCAAACTAGGAGGTGCCAAGGGACTCTGCTTTGACCAGTCTTGGTGCCACCTAAGGGTGTTAGAGAGGGGCTCTCATCTGATTGGATCAAGTGATGTCATTCCACCAATCAGATTTAGATCTAATTGCACGAAGAGATGTGATTGATCGGGATGATGTGGCACTGTATAGCGCAATAGGGTCTATAAAAACCCTATCTACGCTTAGCTTTTAAGAAGTTAGCCCTTAGCCCATGCCACATTGCTCTCTCCCTCTCTCCTCCATGCCTACCTCTGATCTCCTCTCTCCTCTCCATGCCCAAGAGGTTTTGGGCTCTAGTTTGGTGCAATCCAGGCAAGAGAAAGGCAATAAGAGAGGAAGAAGGCAGCATTGCTGCAAAAGACGATATTGAATCTTCAAAAGCTATTTTGAAGATCTTTAAGCTCTTATCCAGATTTGATTTTTGGAGAATAGATAGTGAAGGAGGAGATATGTAGATCCTGCCTGAGTAGAGACCGATAGAGGCTAGGTGATTGCGTGGCTGCATCCAGAACCTCAGACAATCAGTAGGATCATCACAGGATAATTAGATTATCCAAGAACAAGACATAAATTAAATCTAATTTAATTTATTTTTATTTTATTTTATTAGATCTATCAAATTAGATTTGAAAAGTATCATATTTGATTTAGAGCTAAGAGAAAATTTTTTAAATATTCCTCTTGATCAAATCAGATTTGAACGAACCTGATCCAGAAAATAGATTTTTTCCTTCACAAAGACCGTGCCTTCCCAAGAAAAGGTGCCTTAGATGCCCCTTTCAATCGAATGTCATTTTGGGGACTACAGTACTAAAAGATTGCATGACCTTTCAGAGAGAAAAATGTGCTAATTAGTGGAGCAATAAATGCTCCCTGGGATTGTCAAACAATGTTAGCCCCAGATTCGTAAGAGGCAAAACTCCTGGAGTTAGTATAGGGCATGATGTCCCACATTGGCAAAATGCCTTGGCACTAGTTCTGAACTGGTACAAAGCATGCACTAAAGAGTTGCTCTTCCTATACTATCAAGAGATTGGAACATAAGCCCTTGCAAAGAAATGCAAGATGTAAAAGAAAATTCTCTTTTATTTTCAAAAGAAATAGTACATCATATCAAGATACGAGAGAAGCAACCGAATCTTGGATCCTCTTCTTGTTGTTCTCCCGAGCCTTCATCGCTTCCTTGAAGGAAGCTGATTGGGGTACAAGGGAGTCCAAAGTAGAGTCTAGTGCTGAGAGACAACCATAGAGAATCATCTGGCATCACTTGAAGCCTTGCTTGAAAGAACCCTATGACTCCTCTATCTTCTTCAATCCAAGGAACTTGCTTGTTGTAGCAACCCTAGAAGCCGAAGCAGCTTCAATCCCTACTTCCAGAGGCCTCCTCTCAATGATAGGAAGGTCGACACTGGTTCAGCGACAAGCTTCATCTCTAGAGTCCACCAGTAGAGTTAAGTCTGAGAGTTCTCTAGAAGGCTAGCCGCCTCTTCTTCTAGGCAATTGATCTTCCTTTTGGCTCTGACCATCTCGACCTTTGCCTTGATGAATTGGCAAAAGACATGAGCTCTATTAGCTCGAGCAATAGAAGCTTCACCTCAACCATCAGAAGCTCCTCTCTGAGGCTTGCTATCTCATGCTAGAGGTCAGCCTCTCTATGAATAGCCCTTCAAAGGTGATCACCTCCCTCATCCATATTGACTTGAGTCCTTTGTTCATGGAAAGCAGGATGAGAAGCTCCAGGTAGCTAAGGACCCTCTTCTTCAACTCTGCAACTTTCCATTGAGAAGCCTCCAAGGTACTCTTCAGCCTCTCATTTTTAATTAATGAGATGTTGAGCTACCTTTGGAGGTTCCCTTAGGCTTCCTCAGTGATGCTCGACCCCAGCTCTACCAAGGTCCGGCTATACTCAGTGATCCTTTCCTAATGCTCGATGTGAGATGGTCTTTCTTTTGCAGCTCTTGCATGATCATGCAACGTTGCCAGTTGAGCCTCCAACGCTCAAATACTAAAACCTACCTATGAAGTTGGCCAGTCAGTCAACAAAGGGCATAGAAATAAGCATTGAATAAGAGAAAGAAGAATTACCATCAGGGCACTATGATATGAACTCAAGAGAGCCACTTCATCAGTCATACCCAAAAGATACTCTTCATCCCTAGGATGTATTCATCCTTGCTTATCTCTTAGGCTCGATTGTATTCAAAGATCATAGTTTCATCCTCTTGGATCGTCCATCTGGGATCGGAAGGATGAGAAGCTTGCTCAAAAGTAGCGGACAAGGAAAATCCAACTGATGGTGGGGAAAATGATGCCTTAACCATGCATGGGGGAGAGCCCACAGGCTCTCCCATGGTCCTAGCTATTGCAATGGCCATTTCCTCCTCAACCTCCTTGACTTTGACTGGATCTGCTATAGCCACCGAAGTCATCCTGATAGGCTAACCTCTAGCCCATGTGCAAACAACTCATAACACTTTGGTCACCACATCTACACCCTTAGATAAAGCCTCGACCATAACACCTCGGCCTATGATCTCCACTACATTCAAGGGGGTCACCCCAGGGTTAGATACAACTAGCCTTGGTTCAGCAGGGTATTATGCTACCTCGGCCTAGATTTCAACAATGATAGACGGAACCTCCAATGCATCCAGAAGTGGCTCTATGTTGGAAAAGTTTTTCTTGGCCCTTGGCAAATTGGATGTGATGGCCTCGATGGGTTGATTGCCAACTTCTACTTGAGACACATATCCAACCATGCCTAGAGAATGCTTGATTGGAGAGATCTCGCCAGGAATCTTAGGAGCAGTCAAATCTTGTTCTCTATTTCTCCGACTTAACCCAATACCTAGAGTGATCTTCGAATGACTAGTCTTCCTTCTTTTCACCTTCAGCAAGCCCACCAATAGTTCCTCTTCACTAAATTTCATCTTTGTTCAAGTCAAGAAATCATGGTATAAGGACACATACACAAGGAAAAAGAAAGAGGAAAGAAATTGAAGCCTCAAAAGAATTCATTCATTTCTAATGGCTTTTCTTAAGTTATAAAAATTCTATCATTAAGTTGCAAAAAAGAAAAGAAAAATCATTGGGGGTGCAACTCAACATCTCCATCTCCATCTCCTCCTACATCGATTGAATCACCGCTCGAGGAGGATGAAGTTAGGATTGATACATAACTAAAGTCAATCTCTGAAAAATATGCTCCCAGCATCTTCTTGCACTGATCAGAGCTCGTAAAGAAGGCTTCTCAACATGACCCTAGCAGCTCCTAATGGAAGGTATTGCTCTGCTTGAAGGCCTCCGTGCCCTCGATAGTGACTTCCATAAGGTAGTGCTCAGTGGCACCAGCCTTCTCTGCCAACTGAGAGTTGGCTCCCCTTGCTTAGGCCACCTCTTCTTGACTTGGCGTTCGACCCTCTCAATCCTTGCCAACTAATCCTGTAGATGCACAGCCTCAATTTCACTCTCTTGAAGCTAAGCGACCCTTATTTTAAGGGACTTCTTAGCTTCTTTTGGAGAGACCTTGTTCTCTCCTAAAGCAATCTCTACAACATCAACCCGAAACTTCTCAACCACAAGCTGCTCTTCTAACTACACTAGGATAGTGTGCAACTCCCTCTCAACTTCATCTTGCTCCTCCTCAGCCATTTGGAGAAGGTGACAGGATTGGCAAGCTTCTTCTTCTTCTTAGCATTTAGCCTGCTGAAGTAGGCTCTATGTCTCAAAGGCTCCCTAAAGATCACCATCAAGTCAAACAAAAAATATACCAAAGTTAAAGTCAAGACTTTACCTCAATAGCATTCTAGAGAAAGTCTCCAAAGAATCATGCTAACAACCTCTCCCTGCTGATTGGAAGCATCAACTCTTCTAGCAGCATTGCATAAGCCTTGGCAACTACAACCAAACAGCCAAAAGAAGGCTAAGGAGCATCTGAAAGAGCATGAGTGCTCTCTCCTGTGACCTTGAGAGGACCACCCCTGATGGGAATTATGTCGATCATGATGACCTCTATGACTTTGAAAAGAGGGGTAGCATGCTTCTTCTTTAATTGCTTCTCTCTTTGTTGCTTCGCAGCCTCGGCAATGCTAGCCTGTGCAACAATAGCCTTAGCCATCACAATCTTAAGAGAAGGGGATAGGATGATCCTCCTCCTCTTCTTCTCCTTCTTCTTCTTCTTCCTGGGAGGACGAACACCAGCTAGTCCCTCAACTCCTCCCTAGAAAATGTCAAACCTACACAAGTATAGAAAAATCAGCATGTTTGTCCTACAACATTGGGGCTAAACAAATAAACGCTTGCACTCACCTCTAGGAGCTGGGCCTCTGGAGTATAGTTTTTGGAGGAAATCTTCGTGTAGAAGCAGGGTTGCTCTTGCATGAGGATCTTCCACCTTCGAAAGCTCTAGAAGATCCAATAGCTCAAACTTCACCATCGATCCCCACTTGGTCAAAAATCCCCACAAGTTTAGGGAGGATGTAAAAAGAATTGACTCTTCCACTCATGAGTAGAGGATGGACCATAAGGAAAGTTGGTGATACCTTTTTTAGAAGAAGCATACCTCCAACCTCTACTTTGAGGATGCATCTTCAGTTAGAATAATGCTTGGAACATCCTTGCATGAAGAGGTATTCCTCAAAGCAAAAGGAAGCAAAAAAATCTAACTATCATTCGCCAAGCATTGGGGACTAGTTAGGTAGCGTAGAGCTAATACCATCCTAGCAACTCGATAAAAACCTCAAAAATCGAAAGCCTTAGGATAGCCCTCAAAGCCATCTCATATTAGGCTACCCTATTCCCTTGAGAGGAAGTTATCCTGCCAAAGAGGCAAGGTGCTTAGAGAACCATGTTATCCAGGATCCCAACCTCCCTCTGGATCTGTCCAAGGTCATCTTCCTCCAGGACAAACTTAATGGTGTTCGGAGTCTAATGAACTCTAGGTGGCCCCATGGTAGAATCCTCAGAAGCCTAAGCAGGAGACCCCAGATCAATGGGTTGCTGCCTTATAGGTTTATTTGATGGAAAATATGCAGGATTTCATGTTTGAATTTCAAAACTTTTTTGAAATAAAATGCAGCGAAAGAAGTAGTTAAACTATTTAATCTACAATAACATGTAATATAATTACTAAATCCAACATCTAGGATCTATAATATGTCATAATGTATTCATAAATCTAAAAATAAATATTTTGATATTGATCAGATCGATATCCTAGATCTAGAATAGTTTTAGATCTAGACTCTAAATCGCATCTAGGTCAAGAAGAGATCAGATCTCTTACCTTCACATAGATCGAGAACTCCATGGTTGACTTTCATATGGCCTTTGGAGCCGCATACATGTTCGACCTCGACAAATAATCCACACAAGACTACAACATAAATTGAAGGTTCATCGAATGAAGATCTACTCAAAGTACAAGCTTCTCACAGATCCCTCCTGATGATTAATCAAAAATTATTCTCTAGATCCCTTGGATACTCCAAGAGACAAATGATAAGAGAAGGAATAAGGAAGAAATCCAACCCTTGGATCTTCCAAAAATCAAAAAATTAAAATAAGAAAAAACATATGAGAAAAGCCCTAAGAGAAGATAAATCTTCTCTTTCAGGACATCAACGATTGATGTCCTGAAAACATCTCTATGTTAGGACAAGAGAAGACCTCCTCTAGATTTTTTTCATGTTTTCAGATCTAACATTATTTGATTTTTCTCATAGAAAAATTTCACATAAAGATGGAGAAGAAGGATTCTCAAAGAAACCCTAATAGAAGACAATCTTATCTTCTTCTTCTCTCATCAAGATATGATCAGATCATATCAAAAAAGGAGCACCATGCCCCAACATCTTGGAGCACTTATCCTCATGCCCTATTCCTCTCTCTCTCTCAGATTTTTTATCATATAAAAATATATAAAAGAATAAGAAGGAAAAACTTAAAAGAAAAAATCAAGAGAAGACAATCTTCTCTTACCTTTGTCCCTTCAAGACATCAAATTTTGATGTCTAGATGAAGACCTCTTCTCCAAGAAACTTGGTGCCCCAAACCTCCATGCCTCCTCATCCTTTTCTTCTAGTTTTTTATGAATTTTATAGGATTTTTCACATCCAAAAATATCTCATAGGAGGCACCCCAATTAGATAAGGAATACTAGGTCAAACCTAGTCTTATATGGATTCTAGGAAGGAGTTTTAGGAGGCATCCAACTCTTGGATGCCTCCCCGCCTATGTTTTTGGTATGAAGACCAGGAAACCACATACAAAATCCCCTCCTACTTTTTTGGTATGAAGACCAGGAAACCACATATAAAATCAAAGAAAATAAGTGTACAAAAGAAAGAAAGGCATGGAGAAAAAAATCCATAAGAAAAGAAGGTGTTTTAGAGAATTGGGACTCTATCAAATAGGGTCCAAGTCTTAACAACTTTCTTTATTTGATCAAGTTAAATAAAATTTCAAAAACACCTGGTAGGAGGTGTGGAGAACCTCTCTTAGGCATAGAGAAACTCAAACAAATCTAGAATTAAAAATATAATGGGTGTGGGATCTTTCTTAGGTGGCATAAGGGTGAAAGAAAGAGTCCTAGTCTAACTAGGACCCTCCAATGTAGACTAAGTCAAACCCAATTTAAATCTCATTTAAATTAGATTTGAATCAACCTAATTAAAATACAATCCTAATCTAATTAAAAATCTTATTAAATTAGATATAATTTAAATATAATTTAATTTTTAATCAAATTAAAAATTAGGTGCACTTAAGTCCTAATTGAACAAGGACTTATTCTTCCTTGAAATTGGCTTATCCAATAAATCAATTAAATTTAATCTAATTAAGTTTAAACTAATTATAGTTAAATCTAATTCAATTAGACTTGATCTCAGCCTAATTGCTCAATCAAATTGAGTTAATTTATAATCCAATTGCTAATCAATCCTCCTGCAATACTTGCATTAGGTCAAACATCAATCATATTGATTGTTTGACCTTAGAATAATTCTTAATCATCGATTAACTATTTGATCAGATTACAACCTCTTATGTGTATGACCCCATGGTTCAAATCTAAGCCGATAGCATAAAAATTAATTTTTATACTAATCAGAATGACCATCTAGCAATGGTACCCAATGTCCAGATAGGTCGAATGAATGCAAAGCAACATTCTTAGAACCCTGGCCCATGGTTACCATATAATTCATCCCTATAATCAATAATGCTTAAGGCAACTTTGAGTACACTGTCAATACTCAAACAAGTCATCTCTATTGTGTCTCAAAAGTTTGTAAATCTCATGACTCCTCACAAGGATTACTTAGGCCTAGGTTTTGCTAAATTGAAACATAGTGAGACATTCTCTTCCTAAAGTTAATCAGAAATGGTCAATCCCATCTTGACTCACACACTGACTTCATAAGTACTTGACTGTATCCAAAAATTTTTTGAACCTATATTAGAAATGCAGGCAGTCCAACACCAAAGTATAGTGAGTTGCTTATAAGTCACCATGAAGATCTCAGATCAGAGGCACTTATATTCATTAGTCTTAGCTAGGTACTCTTGATAATAGAGTGCTACATTGATCATGTTCAATACAGATATATTTCTACATCTCATCTGAATGCCATACCAATATCTTTACACTACTTGATTATGAGGACAACCAATGCATATGGCATATAGCGACCTACACTCGATAAGTTATCATCCTTGTTAATAACTTATCATTTGATTGTAAATAGTTTAAGAACCATCTGATAAATCCTTCTTTATCGATTGATTGTGGTTCTAAAAATTTTATCATAATTTAGGAGTTCATTTAAGAAAGATAGAACTTCTATGATAAACCAGCTAAATAACTATTATTATTAGATAATTCACATACGTGTTCCAATCATCTACAACTTAGATGATTGGCTTTAAGACATATTTTTCAATAACTCTCACTTGGACGAAAGTCAATCAAAATGATATCAAATATCCTATCTTCCACTTGAGTTCGTAGAACTCCTTAGTTCCGAGGCCTTAGCAAATGGGTCGGTTAAGTTGTTAGAAAATATGTCACAAAGCCAATCATCAGTCTATTGATGGTTGAGCTATATTATAATTATAATTAATTTATTAATTAATAAAATATATTTTTAATATTTTTTATCATAAGTTTTCATTTTTTAACGAACTTCATTATTGTGATGAAGTTCTTGGGACTATTTAAACTCGATAAAGAGAAAATTTATCGATTAGTCCTTAAAACTATTCATGACCAAATGAAAGGCTATTAATTAGGACGACAGCATCTATCGAGCATAGGTCATTGTATGCCATATAAATTGATTATCCTCTTAACCAAGAAGTATGGAGATACAGGTATGGCATACAAGTGAGATGTAAGAGTACATCATCACCGAACGTGACCAACTCTAGAGTATTCTGCTATTGAGAATGTCTCTTATGGGATATAGGTATAAATATTCCTTAGACCTAAGATCACCTCAGTGGCTTGCAAGCAACTCACTATGCTTTGGTACCGAACTAACTAAATTTCTAATTCAGTAATGGAAGGCTTCTAGGCATAGTCAAGTACTTACAAAGTTGGTGTGTGATCAAGATGGAATTGACAACTCTAAGAGTTGGAGAAGAATGTATCACTGTATTCCAATATAGCAAAATCTTGGCCAGGATAATCCATAAGGTGGATTTGGTATTTTGAAATATAATGTGGACAGTCTGATTAGAGTTGATAGTTTAACTTTAAGGTATCCTATAAGTATTTTGATCAAGAAGATGAATTATATAAAAACTATATCCATATGGGTTCTAAGGATATTGTTCTATACATTTGACTTATCCGACCATCGAGTACCATTGCTAGATGGTCACTTCGATTGGTGCAAAAACTTATTCCTGTGCTACCAGCTTAGGTTTGGACCTATAGGATCACACACATTAGAGTTCATGATCTGATCGGATGGTTTATCAATGATTGAGAATCATTCTAAGGTTAAACGATCAATACAATTGATGTTTAACCTAGTGTAAATATTATAGGAGCATCGATTAGCAATTTGATTGTTAATTAGCTTAATTTAATTAAGCCAAAGGATTGAGATTAAGTTTAATTAAATATAATTTAATTAGATTTAGTTTGGACTTGATTGGATCAAGTTTAATTGGTTTATTGAAAAAGCCAAGTGCAAGGAACAACTAGTCCTAGTTCAACTAGGACTTGGATCAACCCAATTTTTTAATTTGATTAGAAATTAAATTAAAATTAAATTTAATTTAATCTAATTTAATTAAATTTTTAATTATATTAATATCTAACTTAATTGGATTGAATTAATTTTATTTTAATTTGGTTTGTAAAATAATATTTGACCAAGTCAAATATGGAATCCTAGTAAGACTAGGATCCATCTTGTGCCATCTATATCCCATGCCACCCCATGCCCACTCTCCCTTTATTTTTAGCAACAAATCTCCTCTCCCTAGTCTTCACACATGCCCACTCATCTTCTCTCTTTTTTATATGGCAATTAGTTATGGATCCAGTCAAAGGAGGATGTTTGAATTTGATTTGAATTTTACTTTGGATAGAGTTTTAGAAAACTAAAACTCCTCCCATGCATGCCGCCCATTCTTCCTATTTTCTCTTTGATTTATTTGGTGGAAAAGAAGGAATTTTGTGCACTTTTCTCTAGTGGTCCACGTCAAAAGGAAAGGAGGGGGCATCCAAGTGTTGGGCACCCCAACTAGTTGCCATGTTTGTTCTTTCCTAGTCTAAAAATTTGACTCAAAAAGGACTCCTCTATAACTCATTATATAGGATAAATTTTATGCTGATTTTTGAACATGTTATAGACCTTGGAGAGTGCTTTTGGGTGTGTAAATACCAGGGTGAGAGACCTCTTGGGCATTGGGTTTTCATAGACACCAATCTGGGTGTCTAGGTGAGAGAACAGAGAAGAAGAAGAGGGTCTTCTTCTAGGGTTGCTTTGTTCTTCTCTTATCCTCCTCTTTTGAGATTTTCTTTTGAGAGTGTCTCAAATCTGAAATCTCTCCTCTTTCTTTTATTCTTTGGAGGAGTCCAAATCCAGAAGAAGAAAGCACCGGATCAACTATCGAAAGGGATCAATACAGTACTAGTATACTGTGCTGATTTTCTATGTAGGACTTTTGATTGAGATTTGTGGACTCGTGTGGACATCTCTTAAAGACCGAATGAGTGTGCGGCTTGGAGCATCATCCTCAAGCCTAGATCAGCAAGTTAGAACATCTAACTTGCATAGGTAATATAGATCTGATCTATTTTTACATATCTGCATTAGATGTAGTATAGATGCATGTTGATATGACCAACATGTTCTTCTTTCTTTACATTTTTAATTTTTAATTTAATTTTATTCCATAATCATATAATTGGATCTTTGATCTAAAAATTCTATGCTTTTTATAAATATATTTTAATTTATTTTAGTTTTTTGCTATCTGATCTTGAAAAAGTTTCAAGATCTAGCCCAAAAATCCTAGATCTGGTTCCTTCACAAGTTCTCCTTTTTTATTGATCTTTTAAAGATCGATGTCATTCAAATCTAATATCTAAGATGAAAGCAATACAAAATATACTAGTCTTTTGGTTCTTTAACCTGAGCTATGGCTCCAGTACTATGATAGGACTGGACCATTAGTGGAGGGTGCCACTCCCAACTTGCTAATGAATTTCAGCAACTACATAGCTTACATGATAGCATCATATGCCATGATGTATTCTACATCACTAACTGAATATGCTATAGTATCCTGCTTGAAACCTTTCCAGTAGATTACTCCTGCAATTAGGGTATGATCCGATACTCTCTTGCTGTCATCTTGATCTGACTAAAATCTGAAATCAAAACATCCATAAGTTTTAAGTTCGTATCTCCATATTTGAGTTACTGGATCTTAGTATTTTTTAAATACTTAAGAATTATGTATACAATCATCTAGTGGTTCTCACTTGGATCATATAGGTATTTTCTCACTATCCTTAGTGAGTATACCATATCTAGTCTTGAACATGAAGAAATTAGATGACAGTCAAACATTTATTCCTAGTAATATTGGAATGCCATTCTCGATTAAGAAAATTTCATCCATAGATAACACAAGAAATAACACTATAGAATATTTTGCCCAATTACAAATGCAAGATTTGTCTTTGTTCATAACAAAGACATAGTTCAAAACATACGTTCGAAAACTAAGATAATAGCCAAATGGGCTTTATAGGTCTTTAGCTTCCTATCTGCGCTACTTGGATCCTTTTGAAGATTCATTCACACCCAATAGATTTTATCCCTTCAAGTGAATCAACTAGTGTCTATACACTATTGATTTTCATGGACTTCAATTTGGATTATATAGCTCTAAGCCACTTCTCAGAGTCAGACCACTGCATTTCATCCCTATAGGTGATCGGATCCTTGTTGTTTTGATCAAGCTCAATAGGATCACCGTTTCAGATTTAGATACCATAGTATCTATCCAGTAAACACAGTACTTGACCAAATCTCCTTAAAGGTGCCACATAAATGAGCTCCAAATTTGATATAATCAAATCTAGTTCTGTAGGTTTACTAAATTATATCGGTTCTTTTCTACCAGTCAAATTTTTTCAAGTTCAACTTGACAGGCATCAGTTCCTTCTCTAAGGAACTTCTTTCCAAAAGGAATGCCCTACTACTGATGAACATCTTATGTTCTTTAGTATGGTAGAATTAATAACCCTTAAACACCTATTAGACCAAGATCCAAGTTTATCTGTGTGCAAAACTATGACATAGGCCGATCAACCCCAAACCCGAAGGTGAGAAAGTCTAGATCTATGCTTGATCCATATCCCATATGGAGTCTTTACGATAGTTTACTCGGTATAAATTTTTATAGTAAAACTAGAACTCACAAGAGTACAACTCTAAAACAGGCAGACAAGTGAACCCTATCATGGATTGAACCATATCTAACAAAGTTTAATTTCTTCTTTTTCGATACACGGTATTCTAAAAAAAAATCCACTAAGAGAGAATCTTATTCTATCCTAGATATGTCACAAACTTACTGGATAAATATTCGTGTTGACCCCATGATTGATTTTGATGATTACCAAACTTTGAGTATTTGAGTATTTAACCATGTGTTTCATGAGTGAATGTAGGTCTTTTCAGGTACTTAAATTAAAGAATTAATCTAAGAAAAGTTCTACACAAAATTACCAAGTCAAGGGCTTCATAAAGAAAAATTTTTGAGTTTCTGACTTGAAGGTGTCGACCCCAAGGCTAAAGGTGTCGATCCCTATCTTGAAATGAGGCAAAAGGTTCAAGTTTTAAAGTTCAAGAAGTCAAAGTGTCGACCCCAAGAGTAAAGGTGTCGATCCCATGCTTCTAGCACACTCTGGCACGATCTCACACGTAGAGGGGATGACCCTAAGAATGACCCCTATGCCAGAGGATAATCCCATAGTTAACCTTTGTTGCATAGAATAGAAGATGGAGAGCAAAAATCCTTCGGATCCCAAGAGGTATCGAACCTGAAGAAAAAGTATCGATACTTGAAGAAAAAGTATCGACACCTAAAGGAAAGGTATCGACCCCAATGTCAGGACAGGCTGCAATGGTTAGTTTTCTATACTTTTTTAATGGGTCATTCTCCACTCTAATGGCTAGTCCAAGCTTGCTAATGACCAAAACTCACTCAATAGTCACTTTCAAGTATAAAAATAGTGAGAAAAATATTTTAAATTAAGAGATTAAGGATTAAAGAAAGAAAACTATTCAAGAAAAGAGAGTTACATTGAATATCCAAAAATAAGAGAAAAAAGAAAGATTTAAGCTTCAAATTTAGAGGATATTCAAGAGTCATCTTCTACAACACGTCAAGCAAGTCTCTCAGCATCATTTGAAGAGAAGAGAAGCCACCAAAGAGCACATATTTAGCATCTTCTCCGTACATCAAAAGAGTTCATTTTTGCTATTAGTTTTGAGCTGAATTTTTATAGTTATATTTTTTATTTATTTACAAGTTTCTTTAGGAAGAAAGAAACTAGGGTGTAGGCTAGTCCAAGTCGGTAATTGAATGGTGTATAGATTTTAGTTGGTGAGCCTAGAAAATCAATCGGGTTGATAGTGATCCTGAAAAAACTATCAGTATAGAGTTGTGGTTGGTGAGCCCGGCAAAATCAACTGGATTTGTTTGTGATCTTAGATTAAAACAAATGCACTGTAATCTAGTATTATAGTGAAATTTTCAAGAAGACCTTGGCGAGTGGATGTATGTGTGGGGTTACACCGATCCACTATAATTTTTTTATACATTTGTGTTGTGCCTTCTTCTTTATACTTTACTTATCTTGCATGCTTTAAATTGCTAATTACTTACTAATTTGGATTAACTCTTACTTAAATTCATTTACACTTGATTTTATTGCATACACTAGTTAATTTTATTGAATTAAATTAAGTTAAGTAAAGCACATACTTGTGTAGAGTTAAATTTGGCCAAAAATTTTATAAATTCAATTCACCCCACCCCACTCTTCAGTTGCTACCTCTGGACAATAAGTGGTATCAAAGCTGGTGCTCTATTATTAATTGTTGACCTAACTGTCAAGGGCAAAAGATCAAATGGCAACTTCTAGTGGTGTTTTCTTTATTGAGGGCCAATCCACTTCTAGATCATCTTTATTTGATGGCACCAACTACACCTTTTGAAAAATTAAAATGAGAATTTTCATACAAGCTCTAAATTATGGCTTGTGGAGAATCATAACTAAAGGACCACACACATCCACAAAAATTATAAATGGTATGACTCTTTTCAAATTGAAAAAGAAATGGGATCAATTTGATAAAAAAATGGCTCAATTAAATGCGAAAGCCATCAATGTACTTTATTATTCTTTAGATGTACATGAGTTTAATAGTGTTGGGGATAAATCCCGCTCCTGCCGAAGCCTGGCCCGACGCTCAGCCCAATGTAACCAGTAGCCGCTGAAGAGCTTTAGCGCCAGGCGCCAGGCCGAGCCCCTACCACGGCCGAACTGCCTAGAGGCCGAACTCCCCTGCGCCAAGGTCCGGGCCGAACTACCTAGCTGCCGAACTCCCCAGCGCCAGGCTCCGGGCCGAACTCCCACCGCCAGCCGAACTTCCTGACAGCCGAGCTCCTTGGACTCCAAGCGGTAGGACTCCTCCCAGACGCCCGTTCGGCCACCCGAACTCCTCCCGGGTTTTTCCTTCGGACCGACTCCAGGCGAGCCCAGGCGGCCGAACCCCTTCGGACCGACTCCAGGCGGTCGAACTCCTCGGCAATCGTCCCTCGGCCGAACCCCACCGCCGGCCGACCCTTCAGCCAGCCGAGCTCCTCCCGGGTCTCCCCTTCGGCCGAACTCCTTCGGACTCCCCACGGCCGAACCTCCAAACGGCCGAGCTTCGGATTCTCAGCAGCCGAACTCTTCAGCGAACGAGCCTTAGCTCCATACCTCCAGCCAGACGCCTATGGGAGCCGAACTCCCTCTTATCTTCCTCTTCAGGAGCCCGAACTCCTCCGAAATGGGCACACGAAGGCCTTCAACCCTTCATTCGGCAAGCTCTGCAAGCCGCAGGCCATCAGTCACCCATCAGTCAGTCCGCGCATGGCGATAGCGACCCACTGTCAGGCGGCGATGGCTGTCACCCTCAATCCACCGCACACGGCATCAGTGAGACTGACTCCGCCGAACCTCGAGCGGCCCGCCAGCACGCGGCTGCAGTTGTCACCATCAAGCTCCACTATATAAAGGACCCTCCCGACACGCTAAGGCTAAGCTCTCTGAACTCTCGACTCTCTAAGCTCTCCTCCACATCTCTAAGCTCCGGAACTCATTCCGAGCACTCCATTACTGTTGGCCGGAAACTAACTTGACCGTCGGAGGGTCCTGCCGGAGCCACCACCCCACCGGTTCCGGACGGGACTTCATTTTGCAGGTCCCCGGCGGCGCTCAGCGGCCTCGATTTCGGCGACCTCCGGCGGCGATGGATTTCTGCACCAACAGATTGGCGCTAGAAGGAGGGCTTGAACCTTCGAGGTTCCCTTGTTCTTAAAGGAGTGCTCGGCGATGATTTCCTTCCCCTGCTCCGGATCTCTCTTCTCCCTCTTCAGTATTCCTTTTCTGGAAAGAAAAATGCCCCCCAGAAGAGCCTCGACCCGGAGGTCGGCAGCCTCCGCGGCCCGATCCCGTTCGGGTCCGTCCGCTCCCACTCCGGCCCCGGCAACACGGGCCCGCTCCGTACTCACGGTAGATGCGCAGCGGTTCGACCTGCTTGCCCAGCAGGTCCGCGATCTTACGGAGGTGGTGCAGGCAGTGCAGGCCATGCATTCGCGAGGTTCGGCGCCATGCGCTCCACACTCGACGGCGCAATGGGGTTCCCGAGCTCTCGTAACCCAGTCGCAGGCAGGCGACCTATGTGCTAGGCTTACCCTACCTGCCGACCCGTCCGGGAGAGAAGGGCAGTCGCCAAAGAGCCTCTGCTCGGACGCGGCTCGACCCAGGGAGAGGCTTCACACCTATTCCGCGAGAAGACCTTGGGATAAGGATCGCGGAAGATTCCTGATCAAGGCTCTTGGAGATGGACGACGCATAGAAGAACTTCGTCATACTCCTTCCTCCCGCGCGGTAACGATATTGCACTGATCCTCTCCTTCTCACAGAAAAATTATGCAGGAACAGGTACGTCGACCTTCGAGCTCCCTCAACTGGAAAGCTACGATGGACTTCTGATCCGGTTGATCACCTGGGCCTCCGTGCCATGATGCTGCTATCACTGCGCTTCAGATCCCGATGCTGGCCGAGCCTTCCCATCTACCTTAAAGGGAGCAGCGAGGAACTGGTAACTCCGGCCGTTGAAGCCAAACACGATCTTCTCTTTCGACCAAGATGAGCAGTCGGTTCGCGGCCCACTTCATCAGCAGCCGATGACCGAGCCGAGGTTCAGATTCCCTGTATGAGCGTCAAGCAGAAGCAAGGGGAATCCATCCGGACTTAACGTCACTCGGTTTTAACATCGTGGCATTGGAGTCCGGACCTGGACCAGTCCTGTCGTGGATGGCCGCACTTAAGGGCGGCCTTCAGAAAAATAACTTGCTGTTCTCTCTTGGAAAAAAGTATCCAGGACTTCGCGCGACCTGCTGGCTCCGAGCTGAGAGATATGCCCGTGTGGAAGAAGCTCTCAAATTGAGAAGATGAGGAGCTCGTCAGAAAGGAGGCTGGCGCGAGGAAAGAGCTGGTGAGTGATTCGCTGGCACTGCGCAGACCCCCTATGAAAGCACGGCGGGCGCCCGAACTCCTCGAACTCGCCCTGATAAAGAGGCGCGAAGAAGTCCTCCCCCGGAAGTCTGCGCCGTACTGCCCCTCAACGCTCCTCGAACCCAGATTCTCATCGAAGTAAAAAACCAGCTGCCAAGATCGAAGGATTACGATCTCCCCCAAATAAGTGCAATCGAAATAAGTACTGCGCTACCATCACTACCACGAAAGGCCACGACACGGAGGGATGCATCCAGCTCCGAGACGAAATTGGGAGCTCTCAGAATCGGGGCGTCTGGTAAATTCCTCCGGTACTGGCCTGAAGCAGATAAAAGATCGGCTAAGGCGCTGCCGTAGCCAAAAGACTGCAAGAAGGTCGCCACCTTACGCGTCGTTCACATTGCCCCTGGGAAGATCTCGGTGCATCAGCATTCGTCGTCTCCCGTCCCAACAAGAGCTTGCACACAAAATTGAGGAGGCCAGCATGAGAGAGGTCGTCCACCCCGGAACTATTACCGAAAAAAAATTGGGTGAGAGGAACAACGTTATCACGAATCTTGAAATACAGAATTTGGGATGCGCTACTTAACTTCCTTTCAATAAAATTTCTTTCTTTCGATAATATTGTCCTGGATTGCGAAACCATTATAGTGACAGTGGAAAGAGCAGACCAACCGCGGTTAGGATTAACAGGAGGTGAACCTCATCCGTAACGCGAGCCACAAGAAGCTCGATCGCATGGGAGTGATGTAAGAATCTTCCGTCGATTGCGCACCTCGACGCAAGATAAGGTATCTCCCCCGAGTTTGAAGCTCGGCTGCAGGAATAAGATTCCCCTCGAGCGCGCACTTCACCTCGCTTAGAGAAAGATCTCTCCGATGCGGACACGGAACGAGACCGTCGGTTAGGAATAGAGGAGAACCTCGTCCCTAACCACGAGCACCTAGGGAACCTCGGCTTAGAGATTTAACATCTCTCCGAGCGACCGTTTACACCTCGGCTAGAGAAGACTCTCTCACTGATTTGCAGACCAACGTGACAACACTTTCCTGGCTTCCAGAACAGGAGAAGAACCTTCGTTCCCTAACCCACGAGCGAGCCCAACCTCGGCTAGCACCAGTAAGATCTCTCTAATGAGTAGCCGTGGAAGCGTTGCGATTGTTGTTACCGAAAATTCAACGTTGCGGTCAGTAGAGATAAGATTCTTCTAGGGCAAAAATGCGACTCGAGACATTTCTATGCCGGAAACAATCTCGGCTTAGGAACACTAGTGGAACTCTTTCGTGTGCCTAACACGAGCACCGAACCGTGCTCGGCTAAGATAACGATCTTTCTCCGATTCGACCGTGTTGGCGAGACCAGGTCTGGCTGAAGAGTGAA
>QRFJ01005344.1:0-92859 GCA_006176705.1 Cocos nucifera | reverse complement strand
TGAGTTTTCCAGTACTAAACCTCTTTAGTACTTCTCTAGTTACATCTTTTTAGTAGAAAGTCCTAAGCATCCTATTCGGGTCTTTCCCATTAGACCTTAATTTCTAAAATAAAAGATTGCTTGCCTAGATCTTTCATAGGAAATTTCTTGGACAACCGATAATTTGACTGTTTGTTAACATGGAATATCTTCATAAGAAGAGAATCCATCCACTTACAATACGAGGAAGATAATAGCACTCCAACTGATCCTTTTTGAAAAACATTACGGTTCCTCTTCATTTTTGATAATACCAAACATTTTTGATCAAACATCATTGAAATGAAAGTGTTCCGAGCTCCGAGATGCTTGCTTAGTCCATATATGGACCTTTGCAGCTTGCCAAACCTTGTGATCAGTATCACTGGATTGAAACCTAAGCGGCTGTTCCATAAGATATCTTCCTCAAGATATCCATTTAAGAATGCCATTTTCACCGTCCATTTACCATATTTCATAATCGAAATATGCTGGAAACGGCAAAGCAATGTGCGGATGATTTTATGCATAGCCACTGGGAAAAAAGTATCCTGATAGTCAATACCTTCGCGTTGACATATAACCTTTTTGCCACTAGTCTATCCTTGGAATGTTCTCCACATTCCCATCTGCACCAATCTTTCTCTTGAAGATCATTTATACCAATAGGTACTATACCTTCTAGTGGACCTACCAAGGTCCAGACTTGGTTTGGAGTGCATCGAATCAATTTTTGACTGTCATTGCCTCTTAGCCATTTCTCGGGTCGATATCTGATATCACCTAGTTGAGGTCTTGGGATCATCACCATGAGCACCATTGCTTAGAGGAACGGTTTTCTCTATTCCTCTGAAAATAATACCTAAGTATCTCTCAGGGGATTTGGAAACACTCTTTTCGATCTACGAGGTGGAGGAGATAGTGTTCTTATTGGCTCAACTTGATTTTGGTTCCAATTGGTCCTTAGCTTCGTTGTACTTATGAGACTTTCTCATCAAGCTTGATCTATCTTCCAATATGCTGCTATCTTTAATTAAACTATTTTTCAAGAAAGATGGCATGTCGACTCACAATCATATTGTGATCTTCTGAATTGTAAGAAATAGTATCCTAATGACTCTTCTAGGATATCCTATGAATCGAGCTCTGAAGGACCTAAACTCTAACTTGTCCGCTTGTTGTCTTTTGACATGAGTCGGACAACCCCAAACTCTAAGGTTGACTTAGACTTCTGGTTTTTGCCGTGCCATATCTCATACGGTTGGTAGGAACGGTCTTAAAGGGACTCTATTCAGTAGATAAATTAAAGTTAAACTAATGAGTGTCCCCAAGAAAATCAGGGGTGTCTTGAAGCTCATCATGGATCGGAACCATATCCAATAGAGTGGTCGATTTCTCCATCTGAAACTCCGTTGAGTTGAGTATATTTCCTGGTGGAGTCCATGAAGGACTATTGCCATTTACCCTTAAGATAGTCTAGGAATTTCTAATCGGACTAAGGTATTCACCTCCTCGATCTGATCGAAGACCTAATGGATTTTTCAGTTATTTTTCTACTCATAGTCTGAATTCTGTGAACTTTTCCAAAAGCTTTCAAACTTATGTTCTCATAAGTATACACATACCGCATACCTTAGACAGATCATCGATAAAGGTAATGAAGTAAGACGAAATTACCATCTAGCCGGTCACATCAAATGGGCTGCACACATCTGTATGTACTAGGGCAAGGAGATTCTGTGGCCCTCCTCCCCATGTCCAACAAAAGGGAGTTTTAGTATTTGCCTTGGAGGACAAGATTCACAAGTTGGATATGACTCAGAAGTCAATGGACTTAATAGCCCATTTTTCTCCAATTTGTTGATCCAATCTTCTGCTATATGACCTAATCTTAGGTGCCATAGATATCTATCATTTGGACTATCCCTAGGTCGTTTGGCATTCACATTTTGCTCGAATAATGAGTATACCTCCAAAAGGACCTTCCTTCTTGTTCTTCAGGGTGGCCAGGTAAGTAGGGCAGTTCCGCTTTCAATGGTCGTCGCTATTGCAATGGGAACACTTTTCTTTGACATCGGCCTTTTTCTTTGGTTCTGCCTTCTTTGTTCCTTCCACCTTCTGCTTTCTCGTAGACTTCTTTTACTTTCCATAAGACTTTCTTTTGAAAGGAGTCCGTTCCTTAGCAAGAACTGAGCCTTTACAACCTTTCATAGAAAGCTCAGCGGTAACTAGCATATTCATTAATTCGGCCAAGGAATTTTGAAGTTTATGCATGTGGTAATTCATGATGAATTGCCCATATGCATCGGTCAAGGATTGCAGAATAATATCGTTCTACAGGTCTAAGTCTAACTTCACACTGAGCTTCTCAAGCTCTTCCATGTCCTTGATCATTGTCAGATAGTGATCTTGGACTGACTGCCCATCACGCATCTTGGCCTTAAAAAGTCATTTCGTGACTTGATATTTGGCTGCGCGACTCTGTTCACCAAACATCTCCTGCAGGTGAGCCAACATTTGGTGAGCAATTTCGATATCTTCATGTTGGTGCTGGAGCTCATCAGACATCGAGCCCAACATGTAATATCTGGCCTTATTATCTTTGTTTATCCATTTCTCCAGAGATGCTCTCTGTTCAATGGATGGATGGGCTGGTAAGGTGGGAGGGTCCTGGTTCAGTACATGGGTTAACTTCTCAGAACCCAAAACTATTTTGTAGTCTCTGAGCCAATCTTTATAATTGGGTCTAGTCAGTCTATGTGTGTTCAGGATACGTGCCAATGGGTTGGATGTAGACATTTTTCTATAGAGAGTCAAAGATTCTAATTAGATACTATAATTATGACTTGACCAATTTGTTTAAAAATTTTATTTTTAAATAAATTAGGTTTCACTATTTTCTCAGATCCCTACACTCCCTCTGTAGAGATGCGAAAATCTCCATGATTAATGATTTCTAGTGGGTGGTGCGGTCTCACCAACTGACTCATCACCTCACCTAACAGTTATTGGTGATGGATTAGCTAATGAGTGAACAACTCTTGTTCAATGATTCTCTAATTATGGTGCACCCAAACTTGGTCTCTAATTCATGAATCTCACCGTATTCGAAATATTGATCCACTCCTTAGTTAAGTGAGACCCACCATTTGCATAGACTAGGTTCCTAATTGAGTCTCTCACCGTATTCGAAATATTGAGCCCAACTCATCCTCCAGTCCATAGCATCCAATGCCTAATAGACATGGTTGCATCTTCTCGATGCAACTGAGCCACTGTATCCAGCCGAGAACAATCAACCTCGGGAAGGGCCCGCACATCTACAATGGTGGAAGACCTCAGACTTAATCTTTTCTTAGGGAGAATTGATTCAGGTCTCATTAAACTAGACTTGTCATAGTCATAACAATTATGACTAACCTAGTAGCATGGGTCAGCTCGGATTATTGACCACCTTAGATCAGAACTGTGTCAATAGATTGGCCAAGTAAGTGAGATCAGTGGAAGGAATATGCCATTAACTCGTACAAGAACGCATTCAGGTCGAGTAGCTTCCAATTAAAAACCAGTTGGTCGTATGTGCCAAACTTACCTTAGACACGAAATTGTTGAGCTAGAACCAATTGGGTTAGCCTACAATCCAGACTCTAACCTCTGAGCCTAATTAGGTCTTGCTTGATCGTGACTCGATCTTGACCCAGACTTAATCCAATTAGGCTAGTCAATTTAAGCATTATTGATCCCATATGGCCAACTCTTGATTCGATTTGATCAACCGCTTAGACCTAATTGAGCTACCTAAGCCCGAACCCAATATTATGAATATGTCTTAGATCTGAAATTCTCAATTTTAGACCTAATTGATATTTCATAATCTTAATTTTTAATTAAGTAGGGTTCATAAACAAAATATGCACAATAAATCCTAGGGTTTTGCAGAAAGTAAGTTTTTGGGTTTCTGATTAAGGACGAACACGTAGCACCCCTATACATCATAAGAACATCCCATCGAATGGGAAGAGAGGGCCTTTAAACCCTTCTTCATTCTTATGACCGGACGGCCAAGAGGAACGCCTTAATCAGGAATATGCAATACTACAAAACAGTTTTAGATCTATATCATATATCTCATATATAAATTAGATCTAATCATGGCATATTTTATATACACCTCATGTATCGAATCATGCATATTTTTAAATCTAAATTATCTCATAATAATCTAAAAAATTAGATTTAAATTGATCTGGTCAAAATAAATTCTAATCTAGACAATTATGTAGAACTATTCTACAACTAGTCTAGTCATGCATCTATCATATCTCATATGATATTTAAAATTAAATAATTTTTATTTGCTATTTTTTAGATATTATTATAACCATTATAATATCATAAAATAGTAAATAAATACATCTAAAATATAATTTAATCAAATTAAATTGAAAACATGCAAGACTACTCTATACAACTATTCTATTTTGGAACTAGTCATGCATATTTTCTAATCTTAGTCCAAATCATTTAATTTTAATTTTTTTTGATTTTAGATCTGATCACATCTCATGTGATATCTAAAATCATTTATTTTTTAATTAAAATAAATTTGAAATCAGATCTAAACATTTTTAGAACCTTGGCTCTGATACCAGTTGAAGGAGAATCCTGATTTCTCGGTCCAGGTTCATTCAGATCTAATCAGATCAAGAGATATACTTCAAAAAATTTTCTCTTGATCCCAATCAGATCTTGATATGTTTCAAATTTGATTATTATTATTTTAGAAATCAAAATAAAATTAGATAAATTAAATCAGATTTAACTTACCTTGATATGGGTAATCCTATTACCCGTTGATGATCCTGTATGCAGTGGAAGGTTCTGGATCTAGCCATGCAAGCGCCTGGCCTCTATCGGTATCCACTCAGGCTGGATCTAGAGATCCTCTTCTTCTCTATCACATCTCCAAAATTTAGATCTGGATCTGATCTAAAGGATCTTTAAAACTCCTTTTGAAGATCAGTAGTCGTCCTTTGCAGCAGCGCAGCCTTCTAGCTTTCACTCGCCTTTCTTTGATCTAGATCGCACCAACCAAGGTCCAAAACTCCTTTTGGATGTGGAGAGCAAGGGGAGAAGGTGGTTTTGGCATGGAGGAAGAGGGGAGAGGCAGCCTTGGGGTGTGGGGAATTTTGATTCAATCTTATTTTGAGTTGGGCGCAGGATCTTATTTATAAACTAAGCGTGATCCAACTCCTCTTCTTCCCAACCAATCACAACTCTTTATGAAATCAGATCTAAATCTGATTGGTGAAAATAGAGTCCCCTGGATTCTTCCTTAGAGGATACCTAAGACCAGTCAAAGTTGGTTCTTAGGAGATCACTAATCGAAATCCAAAAAGAAGATGGAGTCCCTGTCCAACAGGGACTCCTAGGCGCCTCCAACTTGGGCACACGCCAAGGGTGACGTGCGCCCTCTTCCTTGCCAGGTTTTGGTAGGAGGACAGGCCGCCACTAGCTCTCCAATAGGTTTATGACATGTGGCCAATAGTCAAAGTGTCAATGATCAACTTTTGACCAGTCAAAGTTAGACTTTTGACCAAAGTCAAAGAACAAGAAATGGCAGGTGACCAAAAATGGCAGGTAATGTCTTACAAAATAAGATAACCTTTTTTGACTTGGACAACCTTCAGTCAAACCATATGAAGGCCTCTGATTGAGCACAAACTCCTTTGGCTCAGACAGGATAACTTATTTGTGATAGCAAAAGAAGAACGTTAGGTTCAATCGAGTGCTAGCATGATTTTCTTAAACCTAATTAAATCTCACTCAGATCAATTGAACTAGATCAATTCAATTGATGATCACCAGATTCAAACCCTTGTTTGTGTGACCCAGTTAGGTTCAGTTCTATATGGTAATGGGATATGTCATGATCTCTATCATCGACATCATCGAAACTCCTTTCGATGGATCAGAACTCTTCTGATTCGAATAGCTAGAATGATCGATCATCTAAATCATTCTAATTGCTCCCAAAATCCACCAGTGACACCTAGCAGTCTATGGTGGCAACCCATCAGAGCTGAATGTGAACCTCTTGGTGCAGCTATCTGTGTGATTAAGTTCTTCTATCTTGAGCCCCGATCAGATTAGGGTTAAGGTAAACTCGTCAAACCCTAGTCTCTATCATATGATGTAATCATTCGATTTGAGTCCAATGTGAAAATCTAAATAGAAACTCTTTCTATTATTTCACTTTGTCATGGCCATGGACTTCTGGACTTGATTCTCATGATTATCATAGGGCTGCTCCTCTACCACTGAGGTAGATAGATTCCATCTTGATGCAATCCAGTTCCTACAATGAATATGTCATAGCCAACATACACCTCAGGATTCCATATGGCTAGGAGACCGAGTAATGGTGTAGTCAAACTATAACACCCTCAAGATGAACTGCCGATGCACCTCAGATCAAAGAACCAGACATACTACTGCAGCATCGAGTCAGTCATTGACGAGAAGGTAGACTCCCTAATGACTATTTGAAGTGGTCACCCTCAGTGCCCTCGTTCTCTAATGAGTACCTGTACTCTCGCTTTGGTGTCTCCACACCATAGACTCAAGACTCATCTACTAAAGAGAAGCGATTGTACACCAACCTTCCGGATCAATCACCATCCTCGTGATGATCCTATGGTCAGGAGCATTTTATGAGTTAACAATGATTATTCATGTCTTAAATTTTCAACTCTTGAAAATATGAATTATCATTACCATTAACTCAAAGGATGTATCACAGACACTTAATACACATATGTGATAGAAAATAACCCATTTTATTAATATTAGTCAAAATTATAATTTTGCCCTTAGAAGTGTATTACAAGTGTCAGCCAATTTTGGCTTCTAGGGCACATATATCTAACACCTCGACTATAGGAGGAGATGAGATCTACTTCAATCTCGATTGGAGATGAGATCTCTCCTGAGCTTCAACTTCAACATCAACTTTGGCTAGAGATGAGATCTCCCCTGAGCTTCAACCTAAACCAGCACAGAGCCCAGAAGAGAACTTCGATAGTCACCTTTTCCACACTCCCTTCCTTCGAGTTTCGAACTTAGGAGTGGGGAGGGACTATTATTGGAGATAAACTCTGCTCCTGCCAAAATCTAGTCCGACGCTCAGCTTAATGCAACTGGTAGCCATGAAAGAGCTTCAGCGCCTAAGTCTTAGCCTAACTCCTTTAGCCAGCCGAGCTCTTCAATGATCGAGCTCCTGTCGAACTTCCCAACGATCGAGTCTTAGTCAAACTACTTTAGCCAGCTAAACTTTTCAGCGATCGAGCTTCTTCTGAACTCCCCAACGATCGAGTCTTAGCCAAACTCCTTCGACCGATCGGACTCCTTCCAAACTTTTCAATGATCGAGCCTTAGCTGCACTCCTCCATCCAGATGCCTACGAGAGCCAAACTCCCTCCGCACTCCTCCAACCAAACTCCTTCCGAGCTTTCCCTTGGCCAAACTCCTTCAGGAGTCCTAACTCCTCTGGAATTGATATATGCCAAAGTTCACAAATCAATGCCTATTTTCTCAGAGCCATGGCTATTAAATCTGGATCAACGGTCGCCATCAGTCTACTGTAGGCGACAGCAACTTGCTACCAGGCAGCGATGGCTGTCACCATCAATCTATGACAGGCAGCACTGCAGACGGTGCCTTCCTCTGTGACTGACCCCATCGGACCTCGAGTAGCCTGCTATCAGACAGCTACAGCTGTCACCATCAAACTCTGCCTATAAAAAGGGATCCTCCAGATATGCTAACTCTAAGCTCTAAGCTCTCCTCTCCTCTAAACTCTGTCGAACTCATTCTAAAGCACTCCATTTCTATTGACCAAAAGAACTGACTTGATCATTGGAGGGTCCTACTGGAGCCACCCCCACGGGCTTCGGATGGAGCTTTATTTTATAGGTTTTCGATGATGACCTCGTCCACCTCCACTCTAGCTAGATCCGATGACAACCAGATTCTGCACCAACAAATCCATAAGAATTCTATAGCTTTTAAGTTCAAGAATTACTTTGGCATTCTCAGATTGGGGATTCTTAAGTGAGATATTAAATTGATAACTTGGTCTAGATGGTTTGTGGACATTAGGTGGGTTGTTTGAAATTGGTAGGCTCAATGGTTGATCTAGTTCTCTCCTCATGTTAGAATCAATTAATTATCTAATTTGAGCCTCTGACTTGGCGATAGATTGTTGTTGAGTCAGAATCAACTATTGAAGTTGGTTAAATCTATCATCAGCTTGATTGGTCTATTGAGGAGGTGGGTATGAGAGCTGATTATGATGTGGTGGCTGGAAAAGCTTACTAGGCTGACCTCTATTATAAGCATAACTCTAGTATTGAGGTCTATTCTAATAATTTTGCACTGATGGAGTTTGGGTCAAAGCCTGAGTCTGTTGTGATTTCCAAGAAAAATTGGGATGGTTTCTCCAGCTAGAGTTATATGAATTTGAAAATGGATCATTAACCAGCTTGGAGTAGCCTTTAGCAGCTTGGTCTTATTCTTGGATAAAAGGTGGAAACTATGCAGTCATAGGACATTCACTCACATGATGGATTGGGCTAGCACAAATTGAATAAATCTCCTGATAATTAGAAGATGATGTAAATTGTGCAGAAGATTGTTGACCTAGGATTAAGACTTGATCTAATTTGTGAGCAAGAAAGTCTACTTTATTTATCAAAGTTGAAGCAGTCTTAGGACTAGATTCTAGATGTTTAAATTCATAGATCCCTGCCTAGGTTTGGTAGAAAGATAAAGAAGTATGGTTAATTGAGTTTTTTCTTAGAATTTCAAATAAGGTATAGGCTTTGTCCTCACTCTTATTCATGAATGTACCTCCACAAGATGCATCAACCATCTGTCTATATTGGTCTCCTAAATCCTCATAAAAAGTTTAAACTATTTGCCACTTAGATAGACCATGGTGTGGACATTTTTTAAGAAGTTTCTTAAGTCCTCCCATGACTCATGAATCTATTTTTCTGGAAGCTGAGCAAATCCAATGATAGCTCGCCTCATAATGTTGGTTCGGCCTATGGGATAAATTTTTTTAAGAAATTCACTTTGCAAGTCAGCCCAAGTTTTAATTGGTCTCGCTATTGTGCCAAGCCAGTACTTGGATTTGCCTTTTAATGATAAGAAAAATAAAATTAGTTTGAGGGCATCATTAGTTAAATTTTGAATTCTTACCGTAGAGCAGATTTTTAAGAATTTATTCAGATGTTTATAAGAATCTTCATTGGTGTTCCCATAGAAAGATGGAAGCATCTGGATTGTAGTCAACTTGATCTCATAGTGGGTAGCATGAATTTCACATAATTAGATACAAGTTGATGGGTTATAGGTGGAAGAAATAAAGTATTCCTTCACTGCTTATGTGGTTCTCTAAAATTTTCAGCCATTTGGTTATCGGATTTAATATAATTCAGCTTTTTAATTTTATGGTTGGATTCAACTAGATCAGGTAAAGTAATTTCCTACCATACGTGCACTAGTGCAACCCTAACGTATGGTTCAAAAAATTTTTAGAATTTTTTTATATTTTTTATTATTTTATTATATTAAAAATTATTTTTTTAATTATTTTATTTATTAATTTAATTTAATTTAATTTAATTATCATTTTTAATATTTTTTTAGTTAGTTAAATTTAATTTTTATTTTATTTTATTTTATTTTATTTTATTTTTAGAGGAGAAAGAAGAAAAAAGAAAGAAAGAAGAGTTCTAAGGAAGAGGTCCTAAAGAGTCCTAAAACTAAGAAGAGAGAGAAGAATTAAGTTTAATTAGGTTAGATGTTGGTTAACAATCAAGTTGGTCAATCAATTCTAACTAAGGGTTGTTCTAGATTAGATAGCTTCTAACTACCAAGGTCACCTTCAAGCCCTCCAAGTGTAGAATCAGCCAATCAACTAGCCAGGTAAGTGTAAGGTCGGTGGGAGTCCCCCCGTTGCTTGCCTTAGATATCAATTATGCTTGGTCAGGTAAGCGAATGGAACCAATTAGAAACCACCTTTCTTCGAGCCCAATCGTTCCTAAATCACTTTTTTAGATACTAGTCAAATTGACTAATCCTAATCTGGTTCAACTCTTAGGGTTCCTTATCCTATTGAGCTCGAGCTCCTAGGACTGGTGTCTAATTGATTTTTAAAATTAAAGGCTTAGGTTAATGCAGGATGCTGGTTGATTATTTGTGGACCAAGAACAACCATTAACCCAGAGCTTGGCTTCACCCTGTACCAAAGCTTCACCTTGATCGAAGATATCGATTTCTAGAGGCTTGGGGTCCTTTTTATAGAGCTAGGAGGGTTGGAGAGTTTTCTTCTAGGCAATGTGGGACTAAGGAGCTCTTTGATCATCAAAATATGAAAAAATTCGAATGAAAATCGGATTAAAAGGAGTCCTAGATGAATTCTATTGCTTTAGATGGAATCTAGCCATTGATAGGAATCCAACGGACCAAAAGTCATCACAATCGGATGTGTATCAGTCCAAATCAGGTCGGATTAGATTTTGGTCATCCGATTGTGTGTTGATGGAAAAAAATCTAGCCGCTGATCGTGTGTTGGGAGTCTTGATCACCGTCGAAAGCATTCTGGACCGTCGGGTCATCTCTTGGATCGAGCACTGCCATTGGATGGCGATCAATGTGAAGTCTGAAGTAGAAAAACTCCCTCCATCGTTCGATCTTGATCGCAACCTACCAGAGCCGTCTGATCGTGCCTTTACTATTGCCATGGACCGCATGGACCGACTGCACCGTACACCGCAATCAATCAGTGCTTGCTGCTTTGATGTAAAATTACTTTTTTACCTTGTAGACTGCGACGGATTTTTTGTGAACCCTTTAAGGGTCTAGGTCTACCACGTGTCGCTTCGTGATTCATCGATTTCTGCTGAGCTGACGGTCTATGCTTGGAACGTGGATCGACTATGATTGAGTCGACTTTGATGGCTTGACTTGCAGAGCTGACTGAGCAGTTTTCCTTTTTTTATTTAATTTTTATTTTTTTTATCTTTAGAAATTCATATCTTCTCCATTTTAGCTTCGTTTTACTCAAAACTTATTTTTTATGATAAAAAAAATAAGCTCTTTTTATTGATTATAAAATTTTACTTTTTAAATTTTTATTATTTTTTAATTAATTTTTTAATTAATAAAAATATAAATTTATCAAAAATTATATATAAATTAATCATTAATTCTTAAAAATTAATATGAATTAATTGATAAATTAATACTTTTATTGATGAATTTATGGTACTTATCATGTAGTCAATCTCTTTTTTTTGTGAGTATCTCTTTGCTACTAGCCTTGCTTTGAATCTAACTCCATCTTGTTCTGAAGGTGTTTCTTTCTTTATGAACACTCACTTTGAGCTAATAGGTCGAGCATCCTCTGAAAGATTCATCAGTTGCCATGTCTGAGTCTTCTTAAGTGATTTCATCTCCTCCATCATGGTCTGTATCCATGAATTATGATCCTCACTCTTCATGGTCTCTGCATAATTTTTTGGATCTCCATCAACAGTGATGAGTGCATAGGAGATAACCTCATCCATGCCATATCTGATCAATCTCTTAATAGTATGCTGGGGCTTGTGCAAAGCCACTCCCACTGGCATATCTCTGCCTGATATCTATGGTTGCTCCTGCACATCTATCTGAACTACCAGTCCTCCATGTTGATTTTCAATCTGAGACAATATTTTTCTGCCCAGCTCCACCTCAATAGGAACACTCCTATAAGTGGATGTAACCTGCATGCCATCATTCTTTGACTGGCCACCATTGTTCACCTCTATTTCTCCAATTTCATCTATCCCAGACCTCCTCAAGATGCTCTTCTCATCAAAGATAATGTTCCTACTGATCACTGACTTCTGTGCCTGAGAGTCCCACAATAGGTATCCCTTGACTCCTTGTTCATCTTTTAAGATTTTAGGTCCAATTTGCTCCTCTCGGTTGCCTCTACATGTGCATAGGCTGTGCAATCGAGACTTTTAGGTAGCCAAGCTCCACCATCTTTTCACTCTAGACCTACTCTGGAATGCCTCCATCAGCTTATAATGAGGAGACCTATTCACAAGAAAATAAGAAAAAAATGGAGCATCACCCTAAAAGAACTTTGGAAGTGATGTCTGCAGCCTCAAACTCCATGCCTTCTCAGTCAATGTCCGGTTCATCCTCTCCACGATACCATTTTGCTATGGAGTCATCTTCACTGTGTAATGGTGTTTGATGCCATTTTTCTCATAGTACCTCATGAACTCCAGGGTAGTATACTCCCCTCCATTATCCGACTTCAGACACTTCACCTATCTTTCTAACTCCTCTACTTTAGCTCTCTAGGCTCTGAACCAGGCAAACATCTCTAATTTTTATCTGATCAGATAAACCCCACCTTCCTTGAGAAATCATCAATGCAAGTGATAAAGTATTTTGCCCCACCTCTAGTTGTTACAGGAGCTGGTCCCCATACATCCAAGTGCACTAAATCCAGCACTCCCTCACTATGTTTGGTACTTCTAGCAAACTTCATCCTATGCTGTTTGCCAAAGATGCACGGCTCACAAAGATCTATGCCCTCCTTCTTTAGGGCTGGGATCATACCTCTTTTGCTTAGTTCAGGGAGCCTATGGTCACTCATATAATCCATCCGATAGTACCATAGCTGATATAAAATATGCTCCTCCTATGCCACTGCTAGCACCTCTGCACTATCATTTATCACTAAGCCTTTCATTCTATAAAGATTGTTGCTCAGTCTTCTACCTTTCATTACCACCAAAGCTTTCTTGAAAATTTTTAGACATCCACTCCCAGCCTGGCTACTAAAAGCATAATCCTACTCCTCCAAGTAGCCCAAAGAAATCAAATTCTTTTTCAACTCTGGTACATGCCTAATATTTGATAATGTACGAATGATCTCATCATACATCTTCACCCTAAAAGAGCCAATTCTAGCTATTTTGTATGGGTGATCATCTTCAAGATTGACACTTCCACCATCGATCTTCTAGTAGGTAGCAAACCACTTTCAATAAGAAGTATAATGGTGTGAGCATGCTGAATCCAATCCACATAGTATCATACTCTGTGGATCCATCTGATACAACTAACAGATCTTCTTCACTGCTCATAGAAGCTGTATCATCTTTCTTATTGGTCTTTTCTTTTTTTGATCTCAAAAGGGGATAATCTTTCCTCAGGTGTCCAGGATGATGATATTTATAACATTTCAATGTCATCTTCTTCTGATCACGAGACTTTGACCTACCCTTGGATTTTCCTCTGGTCTTCTTCTTTGATCTTCCTTATTTTTCATTCATAGCCAAGATCTCAGACTTAGGGTCTCCCTTGCAGATCTTTTTTCTTTGCTTATTTGATTTGAGCACACCAACAACCTCTTCATAGTTTAGGATCTCCTTTCCATAAACTAAAGTTGTTATGAAACCATCATACGAACCTAAGAGAGAACATAATAGCAGCAATGCCCGATCCTCCTTGTCGATCTTCACATCTAAACTCATCACCTCAGAACACATCTGATTGAATCTTTGGATATGTCCAAGAAGATCTTCGTCTTCGGGCATCCTCAGACTATACAGCTGTTTCTTCAACCATAGCTTATTCATCATATTCTTTCTCATGTATGTATTCTCCAGTCTCTTTCAGAGCCCTTTTGCCGTAGTTTCTATGCAAACCTCGAGCAAAACCTGATCAACCAAGTACATCTGGATTGTGCTAAAAGCAATTTTCTCCAACTCTTTCCAATCCTCAGCATTGATCTTTTTCGATCTTTCTTTTATCAAGATCTTGTAGATCCTCTACTGAACCAATATGTTCTTTACTCTTTGCTGCCATTGAGTAAAGTTTTTCTTGCAATCGAACTTTTCAAAATCCTCCTTGAATCTACTTGATCCCATGACTTCAAACAAGTCAAGAACATATCCCTAACACCCTTTATGATCTCACACACCAGCAAAACTATCCTTCAAAGAAGATCTAACTAGCCCTAAATCCTCTTTTCAAATTTTTGTATCACCGTTCCTCCATGTAAACAATCTCCACCTCAATCTAGAGACGACCACGAAGCAAACTAGAAGTTTTAGGATAAAATCTGATGCAATAGATTCTGGATGTAGTAAATCTTAGGTGTTTTCCTTCCTTCTACGCAACACCGCTCTATTACAAAATATTGAGAATGCGTGCTCTTTCTATACAGATCGACGTGGCTGCTAGTGATTAGCCAAGCAATAAGAAAGTACTTTTCAGAGATTTCTATGGAAGCACGATCAAATAATTCAAAAAATAGAAAAGAAGAGATTTCTAGAAGAAAAGAGCTTTTATTCAGTATATTTCAGCACCATTACAACCTTGATATATACTTTACAAAGGGTCAAGCCTAAGCTCATAGAAAAACTTTCCAAATCCAAACAATCCATGTGTACAAAATAATAACCTACGAAAACTAAGTCAGCCCAGTTTCAAACTGAGCCATCTAACCTGCGATTGTGTCAGCTCAGTTCCAGACTAAGCTGATCCAGTTGTGTACCATGCCAATAGCCCAAAATTACTGCTTTCTATCTAGAACTGAGCCGATCCAGTTGTGTACCATGCCAATAGCCCAAAATTACTGCTTTCTATCTGAATTTTTCTCTGAGACCTAGCTGACCCAGTCCTAGACTGAGCCAGCCCAGTTTCCAACTTAGCTGGCTCAGTCTTAGGGTGAGTCGATTCAGTTTCTGAACTTTGCTAGGAGAGCTAATTTTTCTTTCGACTCGCTCTTATCTTTTTATGATCTATCTTCTTATATTTTCAAGATTTGGGAGTGCCACTTCTGAGCTCACAGATCTAGGATTGTGAATTGAAGATACTAAGACACAAGTGATAACATATTAAATGGATTAGTGGAGATTAGATCTATTAATTGGGTTAGACTTAGGATTAGATTAAAGAATGAATTTAATTAGAGAATTGACTAAATCTAATCAATTATTATCTTAGATTAGGTCAAGGATTCTCTAGATCAATTACAATAGTTGTAGTTGCTCAAGTCCATGTCTTTAACAAGACTCAAGATGGACTTGATTCTTGGATATATGGTCTAGCACAAACTATTAGATTGATCTAATCAAGACTAATTAAACCAGTTGATGTCTAAGATAAACCAGACCAGTGGTCTTTAATTAGCAACCTATTTACCTGGCCATTTCTGATGGTGTCTAAGCAAACTTTGGTAGACCCTCCCACCGATCGAACTTACCTGACCTTCTGGTGAAATTATGTTTTGATCAGATTACTTGACTATTCGAGCTGATCCATGTCAATTAGGTAAATTAGTGTGACTAATTTAGGTGCTCCTTGACCAGCCTATTAATGATCTTCCTTAGGCTGACTTGATGAAGCCAGTGCGAGGATCATGACAAGCTGGTTCATCTGATCTTCTCACTTTCTTAAATTAAAATACTCTAAAATTATTAGATCCTTAAAATAAAATAGTTATGATGATAACTAGAACACAGCCTCCCATTAAGTGGATGATAATGGATCCATTAGTTGGATAATCATTGGAGGCCCATAAGCCTGGTGCTTATCCGCCAAGAGAATTATCATTCATAATATGATTTCTTAGTCGTGTCTCTCTAAATGGTGATTAGGTTGACCAACCATAATTGGGCTTAATTATTCATTAATCAGATAGACCAAGTATGATCATGTTAATGGTTGGACCTAACCGAAACTTTTAGTGGAGGCCCTGGCCTACTGAAAAAATACCATGAAAAAAATTAAATTACTAAAAATTATTTGGAGAAATAATTAGTTATGAACTTATCCTTAGATGTATATGAGTTGACCAACCATAGTTCGGCTTGTGTGCAGTCTATATGAATTCTAGTACCCACTAAATAATTAAGATAAGTCTTTGAATTGAAGGTAGAGACTACCAATTTGAATAAAATAGTAGGAGAACCTTTTAATTAAAGTCCAAATCTTTAGATTTAATGAATCAATTACTAATTAGACATTTGGTTTTTCTTTATGTAGTAAACCTAAATCACAGTTGCTTCATTCACTGTTAGACAATGATAAACTTATGGGACTCAACTTTAATAATAAGTATCGAAAGTTGAATGTTGTTCAGCAGCACGAAGTGGTTCATGCTGGGGTCTCTATGTCTTGTTTAAACATAAGGTCCAAGAAAAATCTAGATCAGGCAGAATGCTTTCACTGTAGGAAGCAAGAGCATTGAAAGAGAAACTATCCTCGGTATCTTGATTCTCATGACCCAACATGCTGAATAAGAGAGATAAGCAAGTAGTTGCTGATCAAGAATGTTATATGATAACACCTTATAATTTTTCTATTTGTGATACTTTTACTTGGATGTTGGATACTGAAAATCTAGTCCATATTTGCAATATATTGCAAGGATTTCAAATTAGTAGAAGATTTAAAAATAATGAGCGATTCCTTAATGTTGGAGATGAAAGGTCTGCTCTAGTTCTAGCTATGAAAATAGTTCAACTTATTCTCAATATTAATATTATTTTTTTAAATTAATATCATTATTTTCCTTCCTTTCTGATGAATATAATTTATGTTAGCCTTTTAGCCAAAGATGGTTATTATTTATCTATAAAGATAGATTATTATGATATCCTTATGAATGATGTTACAATAATGCAAGGATAATAAAGAATTGATATTTACATTTTATCATAGCTTGTAAGTATAATGTACACTTCTAGAAAATATTCTAGATTAGATAATATCTCTGATATCTACCTATGGCACTGTAGGCTAGGTCACATTAACAAGAATAGGATAAACAAGTTGATCCAAGAGAAAATTCTCGAAGTTAGTGATTATGAATTACTTCCAACCTGTGAGTCCTGTCTTCTTGAAAAAATGATTAAGTCATCTTTTACTAAAAAAGATGAGAGAGCCACTGAGCTCTTAGATTTTGTACATGCCGATGCATATGGACCAATAAGCATAGATGCCAGAGGTGGATATTTCTATTTCATTACTTTCACATATGATCTATCCAGGTATGGATATATCTATCTAATGAAACATAAGTTGGATTCATTTGAAATGTTCAAAGATTTTGAAGCAAAGTAGAAAAATAAACTAAGAAGAGTATTAAAACTCTTCGATCAGATTGAGGAGATGAATATCTATCCAGTGAGTTCTTGACATATCTAGGAGAGAATGAAATTCTCTCATAGTAGACTCCTCAAGGAACACCATAGCATAATGGTGTATCAAAAAGAAGAAATCAAATCTTGTTAGACATTGTTCGATCTATGATAGGGTTTGCTAGTCTGTCTTTTCATTTTGGGGTTATGCTCTTGAGACTTCATATTATATATTGAACAATATATCGAGTAAATCTTTCGCAAAAACTCCATATGAGATAAGGACTGGGCATAGGCCTACACTCTCTCACCTATAGGTTTGGGGATGTCTAGCCTATCTCAAACATTTGCATACAGATAAGTTTGGATCTAGGTCTGATAAGTATGTATTTATAGGATATCCCAAAGATAGAAATGGTTACTATTTTTAGCATGCTGAAGAACAAAAGATATTCATTAGTCTAAAGACAATCTTTTTAGAAAAAGAGTTCCCTAGTGAAGGAACTGTTGCCTCTAAGATTGAACTTAATAAAGTTCAATAGGTAGAAAGACTAACACCTAAAGCTAAACCTAAGTAGGATTTGATTAGATCAAATGCGGAGTCTAATGTACCTGCACCATTAAGACGATCCAGTAGAGTATCGCATCAGCCAAATAGATACTATGAATTTTCGATCCATGATGGTGACCCATCGAACTCGATGAGAATGATAAGAATTGGATCACCTATATGGATGTTATGTAGAGATCCGATTCTGAGAAATGGCTTGAGATAATGAAATCTTAAATGGAGTTCATGAAGATCAATAATGTGTGGATATTGATCGACCTACCAAAGAGGTTAAATTCATTGGGTGTAAGTGGGTCTTCAAAAGAAAAAGAGATGTAGATGGAAAGATGGAGACCTATAAAGCTCATTTGGTTATGAAGGGGTATGGTCAACATTATGGTATTGACTATGATGAGACGTTCTCCCCTGTGGCAATGCTCAAATTCATTTGGATAATACCTGCAATAGCTGCCTATCTGGACTATCAGATTTGGCAGATGGATATGAAGACAACTTTTCTAAATGGAGAGCTGACTGAAGAGGTGTATATGATACAACCTAAGGGATTCACATCCATAGATGAGTTCAAGGTGTGCAAGCTTCAGAGATCCATTTTTGGATGGAAGCAAATATCTCAGAGTTAGAACATGCATTTTGATAAGGTGATCAAAATGTATGGCTTTGTTAAAAATGGGGAAGAGCCCTACATTTATAAATGGACAAATGGTCCAGTAGTGGTATTTCTTATTCTATGCGTGGATGACATTCTTTTAATTGGGTTGACATCCCCACACTATAGAAAATAAAAGTTTGGTTATCATCACAATTCTCCAAGAAGGACTTGGGTGAAGCATCCTCATTCTGGAAATGAAGATCTATAGAGATAGATCTAAGAGGATGCTTGGGTTATCCTAGTCCATGTACATAGATATTGTGCTGAAAAGGTTCAGCATGGAGAATTCTAAAAAGGGCTATCATTCGATAGGCCATGAAATTTCTCTCTTTAAGAAGAATTATCCGATAACCCCTGAAGGGATAGAGCATATGAGTAGAGTCCCATATGCTTCGATAGTGGAATCTATCATGTAGGCCATGACATGTATAAGATCAGATGTGGCATACTCACTAGGAGAGTAAGTAGATACCAGTTTAATCCTAGGAAAAACCACTGAAAAGTGGTTAAAGCCATCCTTAAGTATTTGAGAAATACTAAAGACCAATGGTTGGTTTATGATGAGTCAAATCTGAAACTTGTAGAGTTTATAGACTCCAACTTTCAATCTGACCATGATGATAGCAGAAGCATGTTGGGATATATCTTTATTCTAAATGGTGAAGCCATCTACTAAAAGAGTTCCAAGCAGCATATTGTGGCAGACTTTGTTTGCGAAGTAGAGTGCATCGCAGCATTAGATGTCATGAAAGAAGCTGTGGCTGAGGAAGTTTATCACCAAGCTTGGAGTAGCACCCTTCCTAGATGATCTAGCCTACTCTATAGCGACAACACTGGTGCCATAGCTCAGGCAAAGAAATAAAAGGCATATCAGTGGACGAAGCGCATTCTACACCGCTTCCATCTGGTCTGGGAGATCATTAATCAAGATGATGCCGACCATTAGAAGATCGATAAAAAGAAGAACCTGATCGATCCCTTCACTAAAGTCCTAGCGATAAAGGAGTTCGACAATCATAAGTTGAAGATGGATGTTAGATACTATGCCAAGTGGCTTTAGAATAAGTAGGAGTTGTTGAAAAATGTATTCCAAATTTAATCATCAACCTATTGACGGTTGAGCTATATTATAATTATAATTAATTTATTAATTAATAAAATATATTTTTAATATTTTCATCATAAGTTTTTATCTTCTAACGAACTCTATTATTGTGATGAAGTTTTTAGGACTATTTAGGTTCGATAAAAAGGGAATTTATCGATTAGTTTTTAAAACTATTCATGATCAAATGATAGGCTACTAATTAGGATGACAACGTCTATCGAGCATAGGTCGCTGTATGCCATATTGATTGATTATCCTCTTAACTAAGAAACATGGAGATATCGATATGGCATACAAGTTAGATGTAGGGGTACATCATCACTAAACATTACCAACTCTAGAGCATTCTACTGTCGAGAATGTCTCTGATGGGATGTAGGTATAACTATCCCTTAGACCTGAGATCACCTCAGTGGCTTGCAAGCAACTCACTATGCTTTGGTATCGAACTAATTAAATTTTTAATTTAATAACAGAAGGCTTCTGGGTGTAGTCAAGTACTTATAAAGTTGGTGTATGATCAAGATGGAATTGACCACTCCAAGAGTTGGAGAAGAATGCATCACTATATTTCAATATAGCAAAACCTTGGCCAGGATAATCCATCAGATGGATTTGATATTTTGAAATACAATGTGGATAGCCTAATCAGAGTTGATAGTTGAACTCTAAGGTATCCTATGAGCATTTTGGTCAAGGGGATGAATTATATAAAAACTATATTCATATGGGTTCTAAGGATGTTTGTTCTATACATTTGACCTATCCGATTGTCGGATACCATTGTTAGATGATCACTTTGACTGGTATAAAAATTTATTTCTATATTATCAGCATAGGTTTGGACCTATGGGGTCACACAGATTAGAGTTCATCATTCGATCGGATGGTTGATCAATGATTAAGAATCATTCTAAGGTTAAACGATCAATACAGTTGCTATTTAACCTAGTGCAAGTGTTGTAGGAGATTGATTAGCAATTTGATTGCTAATTAGCTTAATTTAATTAAGTTAGAAGATTGAGATTAAGTCTAATTAAATATAATTTAATTAGATTTGGTTTAAACTTGATTGGATCAAGTTTAATTGATTTATTGGATAAGCCAAGTGCAAGGAAGAACTAGTTTGGCCTAGTTCAACTAGGACTTGGGTCAATCCAATTTTTTAATTTTATTAAAAAATTATATTAGAATTAAATTAAATTTAAACTAATTTAATTAAGTTTTTAATTTATTTAAGATTTAATTTAGTTTGGTTGAATTAATTCTAATTTGATTTGGTTTGAGAAACCATATTTGACCAAGTCGAACATGAAATCCTAGTAAGACTAGGATCCATTCATCTTATGACACCTATATCCCATACCCCCATGCCTATTTTTAGGATTTTTTAATGAAAAATCCTTTTTCTCATGCCTTCACATGCGTCCAACTCCCTTCCTTCTTTCTTACATGGCAAGTGGTTATGGACCATGTCAAATTTGGAGAGTTGTTTTGAAATCAAACTCTATTTGATAGAGTTTGTTGCAATCAAAATTCCTCCTCCCTTTAGCCACCTATGCTCCTTGTTTTTCTTTGAAATTTTCATAGAAATTAGAGGAGTTTTGTGCGACAAATATAGGTGGTCCACGCCAAAAAGAAAGGAGAGAGCTTCCAAGTGTTGGGCGCCCCAACTAGTTGTCTATTTTTGTCTTTCGTAGTCTAAGAGTTTGACTCAAAAAGGACCCCTCTATATCTATCTATATAGGATGAATTTTGGCCTAATTTTTGGATACATTATAGACCATTGAGAAACCTTTGGGGCATGTAAAAATCAGGAAGAAAGAGTATTGGAGAATGGGGTTTTTATAGATATCAATCTGGGTATCTAGGTAAGAGAACAGAGAAGAAGAAGAGGGTCTTCTTGTAGGGTTTCTTTGTTCATCTCTTATCCTCCTCTTTTGAGATTATTTTTGAGTGTCTCAGATATAAAATCTCTCCTCTTCCTTATATTTTTTAAAGGAGTCCAAATCTAAAAGAAGAAAACATTGGATCAACTGTTGAAGATGGATCAGCACAGTACTAGCATACTGTGCTGATTTCCTATATGAGACTTCTAATCGAGGTTCGCGGGCTCATGTGGACATCACTTAGAGATTGGATGTGTGTGTAGCTTGAAATATCATCCTCATGCCTGGATCAGTAAGTTAGAATGTCTAACTTGCATAGGTAATATGGATCTGATATGTTATTACATACCTACATTAGATGTAGTGTAGATGCATGTTGATATGATCAACATGATTTTTTTTCTTATGTTTTAATTTCATGATTTAATCTCATGCTCTTAAATTATCCACAAGTGCATGGTGTGCAAAGTATCATGTTTGGTGAGTATGAGTCAATCCCACGAGGAATTGTGTTTGAATTGTGTTCAAACCCTTGCTCAGGTGTGCTTTAACAAAGAATTTGGAGGTTTGTTTGATTACTTACTACTAAATAGTAAATTAATTATGAAAAATAATAATTTAAAGATCTAAGGCTTTTGAATCCACTAGACCAATGATTTAGAGGGCATTTCTAAGATTTCCCTTATAATGTTCCTTAATCAAGGTATAATGCATGGACAAACATTCTTCCTAATTAAAGAACTTTTTTTTCAATTATTTCTCTTATGTTACCCAAATATGGACTATGAAGAAACTTTGATCCAATAATAATCCATCAAAGTTTTCCATAAGGAAGAAGAAAAAAAATTTAAAAAGATTTAGGCCTTCTACCTATTATCCTTCTTACACCGAATCAAGCATGAACTATAAAGGGATTGAAATCCAATGATAGTCCATCAAATCTCTTGGCAAGAAGCTTAAAGGAAGAAGAACTAAAAAGATGAAGTCAAGGAGAAATCCTAAAAATTACTTCTAATCATGGTTTAGCTTCATCGCAAACCCCAAAGGATTCTTTAGCTAGACATGATTTAAATTAAAACTTAAAAATTATTTAAAATTAAATTCTATACTACTTGCTGAAATTTAAATTATAAAAAATAAAAGAGATGCAAAAATTAAATAAGTAGAATAAGAAAATTAAACTATCCTATGTGCTAAATTTAAATTGCATAAATTAAATTGCACAAGTAATAATTAAAAAAATAAAATAAAATTTTATTGTTGAAATAAAATTTTAATACAAAACTGACTCCTAAGCTATAACAGGATTTGGAGCTGAAACAAGAAAATAAAAAAAATAGATTTTTCTCTGGCATACTTTTTCTAGCTAACTCTCCTTCTCATATGTTGGAAGGGTGGAAGAAAGTGGAAAAAAAATAAATAAAAGTTTTATGGGTAGGTATTCCCACCTGTCACATGGCCTCTACAAGAGTTATGGTGTGGAGAGATATCTCTGAGGTAGAGGCACTGGGCTTTATTTATAGATATTAGGAGGAAAGAGGTTTTTCTAATTTTTAAATGTGGGACTAATAAAAGGATGCATTCTAAGAGAATGGATGGTTGAGATAAAGTGATGAGGAAGTTTGGATGGTTGAGATGAAGAGGATGGAAGATAAGGTAAGGAAGAGAGTTACCATTAAATCCAAATACTTTCTCTCTAAAAAAAATTCTAAAATTTATTTTTTTCTTCTTTATTTTTCTTCTTTCCATGTTTTCCAACTTCTCTTCGTGCCCGCGTTTTGCGTACAGCTTTTGGACCCAGCTTTCGTGGTGCACCAGCATGCTTTCGCATTCGCATTCGCATCTGCTTACCAACCCACATGTCGCATACAAAGCCACGCTAAAGCCCTCCAAAGAAAACTCATTCATAAATTTCCTTTGTATAATAAATGCTCTAGCTGCGTTAAATGCACTAGCCACCTTTTCTTTTCTTCCCGCATGAACCACTCTTGGTTCAAAACCATTTATTCCATTTATATTTTTTTATATTTTTTTCTTTTTTTAATCCATTGGGTCCTTGCTACGTGTCTATGTATCTTTGCGTATCGTGCATGAAATAAGTCAGAATTTGGACTTGAGCTTTATTTGCATGTGTTGGAAGGCCATTTTCAGTTGGTTTGCAATTAAGACTTTAAAATTAATTATTCCTACAAAGATCATAAAAAGTATTAAATATAAATAAAAAATAAAATAGCATAGATTTTAATATTTTTTATATTATAATTAATGTATTAATAATATTTTTATGTTATAATTAATATATTCATCACACCCTTTAATTTGAACTTTACTCATCCTCGAGTAAAAGAAATATTGATATACGATACTGGCTTTCTTCAACGTGAGTGTTCATTTAATAATTTTAGAAATAAATGATATCCACCTAGAAAATTTATCAGAGCATGTCATTGGGATATTAAGGCTGTCCAATAGAATGGTTGAGTAAAGCATATAAAATTTACAAAAGCTTTTCTTGACTCACTCCTATCTTTATCCTTGGATCGTCTAACTCTAAGATGGGCTAGTGGTTTTCCATCCACACATTCATTCCTTCATTTTTTTTTTAGATAAAATATAATCCACACAATGTCTTAACCACTTAAGCTTTCTATTTAACTCTTATAGTGAGTATTAGGCCAATGACTCCCAAACCAGTTGGCTTTAGAGCATTAGGTGTAAAACACCCCTCGAGCTTGCTGACTTGAGTCAAATAGGCTACAGATTGACACTTGACTATTTTTTTTTCTAACATTGCCCACTTTTTGATATGAATATCATTGCTTACTTAGGCAACGAGATCCGATTACTTGATGAAAAACCAATATTTTTTTTTTAATAGAAAAAACTATATGCATCAACATATACCACTTATACTCATAAAAGGTCGACTCTCTTTAGATATTAATAGGAAGGCTAGAAATGCTCAAAAATAATTTTTTATTCTAGACTCAATCTTCTATTGAATTTTATCAATATGCAATCCCTCAATACTTTCACAACTTATCTAAAGTGTACATCAGATGCTACTAAAATGTCTAATGTTACTCAAGTTTAACATATAGTCAGATATATGAATATTAATAAATTTATGAGTACAAAGATTTAAAGTAAAGTTCAAAGTTTATTTATCCCTCACCTCCCAACTTATTCTATATTGACTTCAATAAGGTAAGAAAATAACAATCCAATAGATAAAAAGAGAGGAATACACCTGATTTGATGTGTCCTTGGTTCAGTAGGTGTCTTCATATGTTCTTTTTGGTTCTTCCCTCCAACTTATTCGACATTGACTGAAGTAAAATCTAAATAAACTAAAAAAAAATTAAAATACAAGAATCTGGATTGCCTCCTAGGAGCACTAAGTTTAAAGTCTTCAGCCAGACTAACTCAAAAAATAAATCAACCAGGATATGTTGGTTCATAGAGAACCATGGCTTCCTCAATAACTTCAGTGGGTAATTCCAAGAATGGTTTTAATCGTTGACCATTCACTTTAAACACAGCATCATTGCTTAGGTTTTCAATTTCTACAGCTCCAAGTGAGAAAACTTCTTTAACTAAGAATGGTCCTATCCATCTAGATCTCAGCTTTCCAAAAAAGAGGTGTAATCTAGAATTATACAAAAGAACTTTCTGTCTAAGAGTAAAAGATTTTCTAAGAATTGCTTGATCATGGAACACTTTTGTTCATTCCTTGTATACCCTGGCATTTTCATAAGCTTCATTTCTAAATTCTTCTAATTCATTAATCTAAAGCTTTCTATGGTTTCCAACTGCATCCAAGTCCATATTTAATTTCTTGATGGCCCAAATGGCTTTATGTTCTAGCTCAACAGGCAAGTGACAAGATTTTCCAAACACAATCCTATAAGGAGACATTATTAGGTTGGTTTTAAAGGTCGTGCGGTATGCCCAGAGTGCATCTACAAGTTTTAAGGATCAATCCTTTCTATTAGCATTAATAATTTTCTCCAAGATCTGTTTGATCTATCTGTTGGACACTTCTACTTGCCCACTAGTTTGAGGATGATATGGTATGGCCAACTTATGGATAACATTATACTTTTTCAATAAAGCAGCAAAGGATCAATTGCAAAAGTGTATCACCCAATCACTAGTGCTCTAGAAGTATCAAAATGGGAGAGAATATTTCCTTCGAGGAATTTAATAACCACTTTGCTATCTGTTGATCTACAAGAAATAGCTTCTATCCACTTAGAGATATAATCAACAACTACTAAAATATATTCATTTTCAAAGGAGTTTGGTAATGGTCCCATAAAATCAATCCCCCATACATCAAAAATTTCAACCATGAAAATTAGATTAAGTGGCATCATGTTTCTCTTAGTGATTAGACCCATTTGTTGGCATCGAGCACAACTTCTGTAGTACTCATGTGCATCTCTAAATAAATTGAACCAATAAAATCCACATTGGAGAACTTTTATAGCAATCATTTTGGATGCAAAGTGACCACCACTTGCTTGATTATGACAAAAAGATAAAATACTTCTAACCTCATTATCCGAAATACACCTCCTAATGATCTAATCAGGACATTATTTGAAAAGATATGGGTCATCCCAAATGTAATACTTCACTTGAGCAAGAAGTTTGTGCTTATCCTGAGTGGTCCAGTAGGAAGGAACTTTACCAATGGCTAGATAGTTGACAATATCAGCATACCATGGTTCTGTGGTCACAAACATGAGTCGTTCATCAAGAAAAAAATTTATTAACAGGTGGTTCACTAGATGGTGCAGCTATGATTCAGGATAAGTGATCAGCTACTGCATTCTCTATTCCTTTCTTGTCCTTGATTTTTAGGTTAAATTCTTGACGGAGTAAGATCCATCGAATTAAGAGCACCTTGGCATCTTTCTTTGCTAAGAGATGTCTAATGGCTAAGTGGTCAATATATACAATGGTGTGGGAGCCAACCAAATAGGATCTAAATTTTTAAGGGCAAAGACAATGGCTAGGAACTCCTTTTCAATGGTAGTGTAATTAAGCTGCATATCATTTAAGGTTTTACTAGCATAGTAAATAACTCTAGGCAGCTTATCAATTTTTTGATCTAAAACTATGTCTACAGCATGATCAGATGCATCACACATGAGTTCAAAGGATATAGTCCAAACAAATGGATGAATATTGGGAGCTAAAATAAGTGCCTTTTTAAGAAACTCAAAAGATTCTAGGCACTGAGTAAACTCAAATTTTATTTTCTTTGCTAACAAGTTGGTCAACGGACGAGCCACTTTGCTAAAATTGGCTATGAACCTTCTATAGAATCCAGCATGTCCTAAAAATGAATAGATTTTCTTAATAGATTTGGATGGTGGAAGACTAGCAATCAGGTCTACTTTGGCCTTGTCTACTTTAATTCCTTTTTATGAAACTATATGGCCAAGAACTATGCCCTCTCTAATCATGTATTGACATTTCTCTCAATTAAGAACTAAGTACTTCTCCTTACATCTTTCTAAGACATGTCTCAAATAATCTAAATATTCGGAGAAGGTAGGTCGAAAGATAGAAAAGTCATCCATGAAAATTTCAAAAAATCATTCAACCATAGCAGAAAAAATGCCGATCATACATCTTTGGAAGGTTGCTGGTGCATTGCATAACCCAAAGGGCATGCGCCTATAGACAAAGGTTCCAAATGGACAGGTGAATATAGTCTTTTCTTGGTCTTCAGGGGCTATGGAGATCTGGTTATAGCAGAAGTATCCATCAAGAAAATAGTAGAACTCTTGTCCGACTAATTTTTTTAATATTTAATCAATAAACAATAAAGAAAATGATCTTTTCTTGTTGCCACATTTAATTTTCTATAATCTATATAGACCCTCCATCCCATTTGGATCCTATTTGGGATAAGTTTATTTTTCTCATTTTGGACCACTATTACCCCACACTTTTTGGGTACCACTTGAACCGAGCTTACCCAAGAACTATTTGAGATGGGGTAAATTATTTCATTATCAAATAATTTCAAAATCTCTTTCTTGACTACATCTTTCATAGCTGGATTGAGTCTTCTCTAAGCATCTCTAGTTGGTTTGGCCTCTTCTTCTAGGTGTATCCTATGTTGAACTATGAAGAGGCTTATTCCCTTAATATCTACCATGATCCAGCCTATTGCTTCTCAATTTTTTCTTAGGACTACTAATAACTCCTCCTCTTGTTGAGGATTTACGTTTGATGCAATAATAACAGGCAAGATTTTTGCTGGACCTAAATAAGCATACTTAAGGTGCTTGGAGAGGAATTTTAGTTCTAATTTGGGTGCCTCTTCTATTGATGGCTCAGATGATGGTTTAGCCATTTTCATGAGCGGTTCACTAGGATGTTCCCATCTTTGGCTAATCCTATGGTCAATAGGTATTTCATCGATGTCTTCATATTCATGGTTTAGCCAAATACTTGACTCCAGATCAACTTCTTCATCGCTAATGTCAATGGGTTCGTAAATTTCATCTTGGATTATATTTACATTAGCATGCTAGGTGGATTCCTATTCCAGATTAAATATATTTAACTCAATGATCATATTTCCAAAAGATAGCTTCATAAGTCCATTTCTATAATTGATTTCAGCATTAATGGTTGCTAGAAAAGGTCTTTCTAAAATAATTGGGATATGGCCCTTCGGATTTGAAACTGGTTCAGTCTCTAAAATGATGAAGTCTATAGGAAAGATAAAATTGCCAACCTTGATTAAAATATCTCCTATCATTTTCTTAGGGATCCTAAAAGATCGGTCTGCTAATTATAATGTGATCCCTGTTGGCTGAAGTTTTCCCAATCTTAATTGCTCGTAAACTGAATAGGGCAAAATATTTATACTAGCCCCTAAGTCTAGTAAGGCCTTCTCAATGTGGGTTTCTCCGATAACACATGAAATTATCAAAGATCCTGGATCCTTATATTTTATTGGCATATGACTTGACAAGTAAGAGTTCACACTTGCAGCTAAGAACACTCTCTTGGGTACATTGGTGGTCCTCTTTAGGTGCAAAAGTCTTTTAAAAATTTAACATAGGTTGATACTTGCTGGATCATGTCTAGTAGAGAAATATTTATTTGAACTTGTTTGAACATCTCTAATATTTTATCTAAATATTTTAATTATTTTTTGGACCTTAGTCGATTTGGAAAAAGAGCTCTAGGAGTTGTGGGTACAGTGCTAGATGTACTATCAGTTTTAGAAGCTTGAGTTTGTAAGATAAGTTGTTCGTAAAGTTGTTCAATAAATGAGTCCTCTCTATTGTCAGATGTACCTACCTTGTTATCCACTTATTTTCCCGATCTTAAAGTATGAATGGCATTCACATGATTGACTTGATTTTCATGTTGGAGTCATGGACCAATTTGGTTTCTCGGGTTGGGCTCGGGTTGGCTAGGCAACCTACCTCATTCTTGCTCATTCATGGTAGAGGCTAGCTGACCTACCTGCATTTCTAGATGGGCTATAGCTTGGGTGTTAGCATTTAAGAGTTGACCAATGATTTGCATGAAATTACTCAATGTAGCATTGGTGTCAACATTGGATTTAGCTAGGACTTTTAGACTTTTCTTTAAAAAACTAAGTTTCTTTCCAGGATTATTGAAGCATGGTAGGTTGTTTAACACAAGATTGGGCCTTGGGTTTTGCTGGTTGAAACTAGGACTGCCTACATTTGAGTTCTGCGATCATGAGAAGTTTGGATGATTCCTCCATCCTGGGTTATATATGGCTGCATAAGAATTGTTCATTGGTTTCTAGTATGTGGCATTTACCTATGCACACCCATTCTCTATTGGGTTTATCAGGAGAGGATAATCTTCAAGGATATGGTTTGGTGCACTGCACTCGCTGTACATAAATGCAGACACATGGTTCACACTAGCTAGTCTCTGCAGTTTTAAGGCCTCTAACCTACATGTTAGGATTGCAATTTTAGCCTCTGCAGCTATGAAGGTTTGAACTTGGTACATTCCACCTCTTGAAGGTGTTAGTCTTTCTAGTTTCCTAGTTATTTTCCATTGTAAACTCTTTTTGGCTAAGTCTTCTAAAAATTGCCAGGCCTCAGTGGGTTCTTTATACATAAATTGACCTTGGCACATGGACTCTAGTATAGTTCTGAAATTTGAATCTAGCCCCTCATAAACTATCTGGCACAGCCTCCAGATCTCTATTCCATGGTGTGGACATTGGGTCAAGAGATGCTTAAAATGATCGAAATACTTCCAAAATGATTCACCAGCTAGTTGGTAGAATTGGTTGATCTCATTTCTAATTCTATCTATCTTATGATGGAAAAAGTATTTTTTAAGAAACAGTTTTACAAAGCCCTTCTAGATCATGATAGATTAATTTAGCATGCTGTATAGCCACTTTTTGGCATTATTCTTAAAGGTGAAATTGATTAGTCTCAGTTTGATCTCATTATCAGAAGGTTGTTGCTGCATGGTGTGGACATTAGGTCAAGAGATTCTTAAAATGATCGAAATACTTCCAAAATAATTCACCAGCTAGTTGGTAGAATTGGTTGATCTTATAATTCTAGCTATCTTATGATGGAAAAAGTATTTTTTAAGAAACACTTTTACAAAGCCCTTCCAGATCATGATAGATTAATTTAGCAGGCTGTATAGCCACTTTTTGGCATTATCCTTAAAGGTGAAATTGATTAGTCTTAGTTTGATCTCATCCTCAGAAAGTTGTTGCTGCCTCATGGTTGTGCAAACCTCTTCAAATTCTCTAATGAATATATATGCATCTTCTACTCCAGTATATTTTTGAAGCATATTAATCACTTGAGGTTTAATTTCAAAGTTATTTGCAGTATGTTGAGGCAACCTAATGCAAGAAGACTGGACAAATCCAACTGGATAATATAAATCCTTAAGGATTTGGGGCTGATTGGTTTCTTCCATTTTAGGGACTTTAAGGCTTGACATAGGAATCGAGTCAATTCTAACTAGTCGATCTGAAATTCTTCTCCATGAAGAAAGTGGAGAACTCACTTTATTTTATATATTTTTTTATTATCTTTTTTTAATTTTCTATTTTTAAAGAAAAGAGAAGAGGAAGAAGAATTAATTAAGATTTTTTTTTTTGATTTTTTAAATACTTATTAAGCAATTATCTATCCTAGGTTATCCTAATTCTAGATAGCTCCTAACTGCCAAGGTTGCCTTCAAGCACTCTAAGTTTGAAATTGACTAACCAAATCGATCAGGTAAGTGTAAGGTCAGTGGGAGTCCCCCCATTGCTTTTCTTAGACACCAATTAGATTGGCCAGATAAGCGAACGAAATCAATTAAAAACCACCTCTCTTTAGGCCCAGTCATCCCACAAACCACTTTCCTAGACATCGACAAGCCAACCAACTTAAACTCGATCCAACTCTTGGATTTTCTTATCCTAATGAGCTCGGATGTCCCTAGGATTGACATCTAATTGATTTTATTTAAGGCTTAGGATTAATGTAAATGAGGAAACTTGTTTGTGGTCTAAGGAAGGGTAATGGCATCCCCAGCTTATCTTGTTTAGGTTTGTGCCCTTAAAGTAGTTTAGATATGCTTATGCACAACCAATAAGAACAAATAAGTTTAAATTAAAAAAAAAACTAAACTAAGATCAAATTAGTAAGCTAAAAGAAAAAGAAAAAGATTAGATTATATACCTGGTTTCCAGCACTCACTAATTTTCTATAAAACAAGAAAGAAAAAAATAGAAAGATCAGACTAAAATTAAACTAAAAGCATGAACAACAAGAATTTAGAACATAATTTAAAATATGTCAATTCTCGTCAACGATGCCAAAAATTTGATGTGTCTTAAATTAATCGTAAGTGCATGGTGTGCAAAGTAGCACGTTCAATGAGTATGGGACTATCCCATAAGGAATTGTGTTTGAATTGTGTTCAAACCCTTACTCAAGCGAGCTTTAACAAAGAATTTAGGGGTTTGTTAGATTACTTACTACTAAACAGTAAATTAATTATGGAGAATAATAATATAAAAATCTATAACTTTTGAATCCACTAGACCAATGACTTAGAGAGCATTTCTAAGATTTCTCTTATAATGTTTCTTGATCAAGGTGTAATGCATGGACAAGCAATCACCTTAATTAAAGAACTCTCCTTTCAACTGTTTCTCTTATATTGCCCAAGTATGGACTATGATGGAACTCTGACCCAACAATAATCCATCAAAATTTTCCATAAGAAAGAAGAAAAAGGATTTAAAAAGATTTAGGCCTTCTACCTATTATCCTTCTTGCACCAAATCAAGCATGAACTATAAAAAGATTGAAATCCAATGATAGCCCATCAAATCTCTTGGCAAGAAGCATGAAGGAAGAAGAACTAAAAAGATAAAGCCAGGAAAAAATCCTAAAAATTACTTCTAATCATGGTTTCGCTTCATCGCAAACCCTAGAGGATTACTTAGCTAGACATGATTTAAATTAAAACTTAAAAATTATTTAAAATTAAATTATATATTACTTGCTAGAATTTAAATTATAGAAAATAAAAGAGATGTTGAAATTAAATAAGTAGAATAAGAAAATTAAACTATCCTATGTGCTAAATTTAAATTACATAAATTAAATTGCACAAGCAATAATTAAATAAAAATTAAAATAAAATTTTAATATTGACATAAAAATTTAATAAAAAATTGACTCCTAAGCCATAACAGGGCTTGGAGCTACAACAAGAAAATAAAAAGAATAGACTTTCCTCTGGCACACTTTTCCTAGCTAACTCTCCTTCTCATATGTTGGAAGGGTGAAAGAAAGTGGAAAAAAGATGGATAAAAATTTTATGGGTACATATTCCTACCTATCACACGGGCCCCTAAAAGAGTTATGGTGTAGAGAGATATCTCTAAGATAGAGGCACTAGGCTTTATTTATACATGTTAGGAGGGAAGAGGTTTTCTTGATTTTTAGATGTAGGACTAATAAAAGGATGCATTCTAAGAGAATGGATGGTTGAGATAAAGTGATGAGAAAGTTTAGATGGATGAGATGAAGAGGATGGAAGATAAGGTAAGGAAGAGAGTTGCTATTAAATCCAAATACTTTCTCTCTAAAACAAATTTCTAAAATTTATTTTTTTCTTCTTTATTTTTTCTTCTTTCCATGTTTGCCAACTTCTCTTCATGCCCGTGTTCTGCGTATAGCTTTTGGACCTAGCTTCCATGGTGCACCAGCATGCTTTCGCGTTCGCATTCGCTTACCAACCCGTATGTCGCATGCAAAGCCACGCTAAAGCCCTCCAAAGAAAACTCATTCATAAATTTTCTTTGTACAATAAATGCTCTACCTGCATTAAATGCACCAGCCATCTTTTCTTTTCTTCCCGCATGAACCACTCTTGGTTCAAAACCAATTATTCTTTTTATATTTTTTTATATTTTTTTCTTCTTTTTTTTTCTTTATCCATTAGGTCCCTACTATGCATCTATGTATCTTTGCGTATCGTACATGAAACAAATCTGAATTTGGACTCAGGCTTCATCTGCATGTATTGGAGGGCCATTTTTAGTTGGTTTGCAATTAAGACTTCAAAATTAATTATTCCTATAAAGATCAAAAAAAATATCAAATATAAATAAAAAATAAAATATCATAGATTTTAATACTTTTTATGTTATAACTTATGTATTCATAATACTTTTTATGTTATAATTAATGTATTCATCACATGCCATAATCATGTAATTGGATCTTAGATCTAGGTATTTTTTATTTTTTAAAAATAAATTTTAATTTATTTTATCTTTCGCTATCTGATCTTGAAAAAGTTTCAAGATCTAGTCCTAAAATCCTATATCTATTTTCTTCAAACTTTTCTCTTTAACTCTCTCTCTCTCTTCTCTCTCTGGTTCCAATGCCAAACCCTAGATTGCCATCTCTATCTTATTTTTCTTCAATTATCTGGCTTAACACTAAGGTCTGCGCAAGAGATCGGTCCTTGGTTGTGGTTTCCAAGCAACCTTGGGGCATAATGGCCGGTATCGGAGTAGTACTAGATTCTAATAGTAACTACACCTAGAGGTTTATCCATTCCATTCTACTGGATTGTCATTATATGCTGCAAGATGTCACTGGTAGATTTTAGACCAATGAGAATTATTTTGATGGACAATAATTCTCATGAGGTAAATTAAAATTATTCCAATCTATTGAAAGGAGTTTCAAAAAAAATTATTGATGGAGATCATAGTATATCTCACTACCTAACAGAATAGAACCATGGGGTTACACACAAAATCTATCAATCAAAATTTATGAGAAATCTTAAAAAATTTTAGATTCCCATGCTAGCACATGGTTAATCCTAAAATTTGTTAGATGTATGCTCTAGAAGCCAATCAGGCTAACGCATATAATTATTTTAGGATATAATTTTATATTTGATATTTTTATTATTGGGTTATTTATTTCATTTTTGATATTTATGTGTCCATGAATCTCCAAGAAATTAATAAGATGATGACATATATTCTCAAAAATTAAGAATTTGAGGCATGTATCATTAGTGATTAATTTCTAAATTCTTTCGATCGATAGATTATTATAATGATAATAATGAATTTAGATAGATTGGTGTATAGATCATTTTTTTTTTAGAAAAGATGAGTCTCGAGTCTACAATATAGGAACATTAGAGCAAGAGTACTAATGGTTGTTAGAGAATAAGGGTACCGAGTATTACCAATACGAGAAGTTACTTGAATGTCTATCCACTTATAATAACTTTCTCGATGCTGCAGTAGTGTGACTAGTTCTTTGACCTGTGGTGCTTTGGCTATTCATAACAAGATTGTTGTAGTTTAACTGTACATATATTTGGTCTCTAGCCATATGGATCCTTGCGGTGCATGTTGGCTATAGTAGCTTCATTATAGGAATAAGATGTGTACCTAGATAGGATTTATCAATCTTGATAGATAAGAAATAATCTTATTTAGCGTATGAGACTGAGTTCTGAAAAACATGACCATGGTAGTGTGAATAATAGAAAAGAGTTTCCATAAGATTTTACAATATAAACTTGAGTTGAATAAATCTTACATATGATAGATGATGGGATTTAATGAGTTCTCCATAACCTTCATCTTATTAGAACTCATGATAGAAGAACTAAATTGCATGATAACTACACCTAGAGGTACATCCATTCCATTCTATTGGATTGCCACCACATACTGCTAGACATTACTAGCAAATTTTGAGACCAACGAGAATTATTTTGATGGTCAATAATTCTCATTGGATGAGTTGGAATTGTTCCACTCCATTGAAGGAGTTTCAATGATATTATTGATGAAGATCATAATATATCTCACTACCAGACAAAATAGAATCTATATGGTCATATACAAAAGAGAATTGGTAAAAGAGTTAAGCTTAGGCTTTAAAAGTTCTAATTAAATTAGGATTTATGAGAAATCCTAAAAGATTTTTGATTTCCATGCTAGCATATGGTTAAACCCTTGAATCCTTATGTGACTTGGACTCCTTAGGAGATAAAAAGTTGACTGATCAAAGCACACTCTCAAAGAGTTTGGATAAAGTTTATATTCAAGGTGATTAACTTGCAGAAAAACTCCTCATGGCCAAGTGTTGGCCCCACCTTTCCTCATGCTACTTTTCTCACACCAAAGTGGAGATGCCCCTAGGCTTCACGCCCCCTTGGTTGTGTGGCCAAATATTTCTCACACCTTAAGATTTTGACCTAGGATTTTGGATGCCCAAGAGTTGGGAACCACATGGAGTCTTGGTCTGTTAAAAGAGCCAATGCCTCACTTGTGATGGCATGTAGCACGCCCTTGCCTCACACCACCTTGGTTTTTCATGAGAAGATCCAATGCCCAACTCTCTCAATGTGAAAGGTTTCACATAAAAGAAAGTGGGTGTCCCTGTTTTCTCTCTTAGAAAAGTGCCTCCATAAGTCCTTCTACTTGAAGGCACTCTTCTACCTCATGCCCTCTCTCTCCTCTCTCCCTTAGATGCCCAAAGGGGTTTTGGCATGGAAGGAGCTCCACGCCCATGGAGAGGATACCTCATCTTTTCAGATGGAAGGAGTTCCATGCCTAAGGAGAGTGTAGGTCAAAATAAAAGAGAGCAAATAAGGGTGCTAGATTTTTTTGAGAAGAAGATCAAAGAAGGATCAAGAAAGGTTCCTAATTTGTTCCTCGAGGATGCTAGATTTCCTTGAGAAGGCAATCAAGGAAGGATCAAGAAATGTTCTTGATCCATTCTTATGCGATGCATGATTGGAAAAAATCCTTATGAAGAAAATCAAAAGGATTTGGGAAGAGTTTTTGACTATTCCTATATGAATACCTATAGAGGTCGGACACTTGTGTAGCTTCAAGAAACCAAGAAGACACTCATGATCATCAGATTGCAGTGAATAGCTACCCATGCAAAGGTGAAGATCCGATCTTCTTTCTTCTAAATCTTAATTTTAATAACTATGAGTTGAGATGAGATCTTGCATTAATTAATATGAAATTAACTTTTATTCAACTACATGATTAATTAAGATTTTTAATTTATGTTTTCATTGCGCATATCTAATCAAACCTAGTTTCTAACAGTGGTATTAGAGCTACCCTCACATATTCACTACAAGAAATTAGGTCTTTAGCGACAACAATAATGCCGTCGGTAATAACACTTTTACTAACAATCAATGGTGACCAAAAGAGAAGCCATTGCAAAAAAAAAATATTTTTAGCTTTTTTGATTTTTTTTTTGACTAGCGAGCTTATTAGGGATAGACTATTGTTAGCGACACCATAGCCATCTATAATATTTTTTTTTTTAGTATTAGTGATGGGGATATAGCCATCACTAAAGCCATTGCTAATAACACTTTCATTTTCTATGATCAATTCTACCCCCCACCCCTAGGTTTTTGCCTAAAACCCATTTTTTCCCTTTCCTGGCAGTCTTCTCTCCTCTCCCTCCTCCGCCCCCCCCCCCCCGTCGATGCTCGTGCCTGCATACCCAAGCTTGTGGCCACCACCCTACCCTCTCGTGCGATCACACCCCCTTCTCCCCCTCTCCCAGATGGTCTTCCCTCCCATCCCCCCTCGGTGCTCATGCCTACAACCCCCGATAACCCCATGCTCATGCCACCCCCTCCCCCCTTCTTCGATGATCACACACCCTTCTCCCAATCTCTCCAATGATCTTTCCACCCCTTTCCCGCCAGCGCTCATTCCTGCAATGTAACACCCCACCCCTAAATCCAAGTGACGATGCTACACCCCACCCTTATCTAAGAGAAAAGAAGCTAAAAATACTTTACCTTTAAATAAAGGCAAAGAGGATTGTAAGCTATAGCTAAGCTGAATTCTAACATCCTTAAATAACATGTTTTCAAGTCATTTGATCAATCCTTTAATTTACAACATAAGCATTTCAACTTAGCTTCTTAATCTATTAAATCAATTAATTCAACTTAACTCATCAATTCACAAAAATAGACTTAGGATTTAATTTATATACCTTACTTTATGTATTCACTTCATTCATAGAACCATTCTTTTAATACATACTATTCCAAAACAACTAAAACACATACATTTAATGGCTTCTAGTCTAAACAACTTAACCATAATATACAATACATGTCCAAAAGTACTTCCTTCACAACTAGTAAACAACCCCAACATTAACATCCCTCAACAAGTACTTCTCTCACAAGCTAATATAACCAATGTTCTACTATTGGAAGTGCTGATAAAGAAGAGAATGCTTAACTTCCACACTTGGCTAGAATGCTCCAACATAGTAGACAAAAGAGGTGAGGGTGATGAGACCTAGGTCCCGGTGAGTGAATAATCAACCTAACAATAGAAAATAGGAATGCTTAACTTACAATTTAACATAACATTTAAAACTGAAACCACAGAACTACTCTTTAAACTTCTTAAAACTGCAATGTATTCAATAAGAGTAAAGCCAACAATAAATCACATTATGCTTATGAATGCTTCCTTTGGCTACTATCGGCCATACCTAAAGCACCCCTTCTAAGATAGCCAGCATGTAGCATGATATGATGCCAAGTGATGCAGATTAGCCCCCATGGGCACACTACAAGTGTTTGCTCTGGAGGTGCCAGCTTTATGAAATGCTCACATGGATGCTTATATTAGTTTAAATATTAGAACACACCTAATAGGTTGATCACTCCCATGCGTAGCTGTTGCTCAAGGATGGCTATCCAAGAAGGGGGGCGAATTAGGTTTACAAAAATCTTAGCCAAATTATACTCTGAAATAAATATGTGCTTCTAATTAAAATAAACTTGAATGCTTATGGTGAATGAGCAATGTGTAGTACCAGAATTAAAAGCAACTAAATAATGCACATATGTGAAGCAAATAATGAAAGCAAGAAAAGCAAAATCATAAAACAAACACATAAATATTTTATAGTGGTTTGGTGCAATCCTGCATCTACGTCCACTCCCTAAGCTCTCCTTTGAAATTTCACTATAATCCCAAGATTATAATGCATTTGTTTTGGCCCAGAATTACAAATAAACTCAGTTGATTTTGCTGGGCTTACCAACCACAATCTTATACCAATAGTTTTTTGGATTCACTATCAATCTAGTTGATTTTTCGAACTCACCAACCAAAACTAGTTTAATTTTGGGCTTGGACGGGCCTAATCCCTAAGTTTTTTTCTTAAAAAAAAATTGTAAAGAAATAAAAATATAAGTATAAAATTCAGCACAAAAATAAAAATAAAAGAAACTCTTTTTAGTGTGTGAAGAAGAAGCTGAATGAATGCCCTTTGGTAGCTTCTCTTCTCTTCAAATGATGTTGAGAGATTGCTTGAAGTATTATGAAAGATGACTCTTGGATACCCTCTGAATTTGAAGCTCAAATCTCTCTCTCTCTTTTCTTCTTTTATTGGATATTCAATGTAGCACTTTCTTCTTAAATGATTTTCTTTCTTAAATCCTTGAAAATTTTATCTAAAATATTTTTCTAACTCTTTTGATACTTGAGAGTGGCTTAAAAGTGAGTTTTGGCCGTTGGAAAGCTTGGACTAGCCGTTTGAGTGGAGAATGGCCCGTTTTAAAAAGCTATAAAAAAACTAGCCATTTATAGCCGTTGCAGTCACTGGATTTGCTTAATTTTTGACTGGATCAGCTCAGTCCTCACTGGATCAGCTCAGTTTATAGCTAGGTCGGCTCAGTCCCCTAGATCTTGAAAAACTGATTTTTTGCACTTTTTATCTTTTGCTTCCACTGAGACTAGGTCGGCTCAGTCTCAGATTGAGTCGGCTCAGTTTGTGTGCCATGCATACCAAACAATCCATTTCGAAAAAAGATGACCTAGGGGTCATCCCTTGGATTGATTATTTTACTAAAACTTAAATTTTTTTTAATTTATATATTCAAAAATCATGAGACTACCTCCAAAAGATTAAAATTTTCTGTAATTGCTCTTGAGACTTTCAAACCATATTTCCGTCTAACTTAATAAAATTATAATTTTATCCTTCTTCAAAATCTTTATCAATTCAATTTTTTTGAAGCTCTTGACTTGATGATTTTTATGTAGATCTTCTCTTGGATTAATTTTTTTAATTTGAATATCTGAAAAAGATCTACATCCACTTTTGAAATACATGGTTAAATACTTAAATACTCAAAGTTTGATGATCATCAAAATCAATCATGGGGTCAATAATCTCCTCCTTTTTGATGATGCCAAAAGTTTGAGTATATGCATTAAAATATAATTGAATATGTTTTAATAAATTGGCTAGTATAAGTCATGAAGTAATAATATACATAAATATAAATGCATACTTCATAAAAGCTTCAATGAATGTTTCACATAATTTATGTACTTATATCAAAATAATATTTCAATTCAAATCAATGAGTATTAAGGTTCCAAGCAAGAAATTCGTTGAGATTCTTAAATATTAATTCTTTAAGTATATACTTCACATACATCTTCCTCTTTTTGACAACATTAAAAAGCTCATAAAAAAGAATAAGAAAAATCATCAAAATCAACATTAAGATATTAAATTAAGAGATGTATCAAATTCAAAAGATTAATTTAAATTAATCATCTTTTCTTTTAAAACTTATTTTTTGATTTGAAATATGTATAAAATATATCCTTTACTTTTTAAAATTAGCTTGAATTCAAATGTCAAAGTCTCTCCCCCTTATTAAATGATGATAATAAAATTCAATAAATTTTAATTTAATTTAAAGAGGTTATTAAATTTGAACTATATGGGATATTTAAAATGAAAATAAGCATGTTTGATATCAAATTTATATTGATATTACTCTTTCTTTTTCTAAAAAAATTAAATTCAGATTTTTCAAGTCAATATTAAGGAATAGAGCTTTTCAAGATATTTTAGTATATTTGATACCAAGTAAAGTATATCCAACATCAAATTTCTATTTGATACCACCAATTTAGATTTTCAATTTAACTTCAAAAAAATAGAGATTTTCAAATAAAATAAGTATAACATGAAAAAAATTTTGACACCAATTTTAATATTTATTCTTTACTTTTCTCAAAAAATTTTAGTCAATTAAGGTTAGAAAAGATATGTATTATGCATGTATCATGGAAATCGGTATAGTGTCAAAGTAGTTGAGTGGTGCTTTTTCAAATTTAACTCTTGAGTAAAAATTAAAATAATTTTATAAAAATTTTTCAAGACACATTAAAAATCTAGTTCATATTCAGATTTATGTTTCAAATTCAACTAAGCTCCAATCTATTGTCAAGAATAATCATGCAAACCAAAAATATGAAACTAGCATATTAATGATACCACTTTAAGCCATTTTCAATTATTGAAGAATAATTTATTTTTTAAAAATTATTTTAAATCAATAGTACTTTAAATCAAGTAAATCAAACTAACTAAACTTATGAAAGTACAAATTGAGAAGACTATAAGGCATTAGATGGAAAGTTTGAAATCAATATAATAAAGATCAAAATAAGATAATTGATAGAGAATTTAAGATTACAAATTGATCAATATTTTCAATCAAATCAAATCAATAAATTTCCCTTATTTTTCATATGAATAGCTGGATTAATTTACTTTTCAACTTTTTCCTCCTCTGTATTTTAAAATAAATATATTTTAAATTTAGATTATCAAAATGATATATATATATATATATATATATATATATATATATATATATATATATATATATATTCATTCTTTAGCATTATCTCTCATCTTTGTTTAAAAAAGTTTGCATGCTTAAGCTTTACAATTTTTGTTACTCCCCCTTTTTCTTTCAAGTTAAGCACCTTTAATTTGATACCATATTTATAATTAATTAATACCAATTTAGTAACTAATTCATCTTAAATAAATTCTTCTCCTTACTTTTATAAATAAAAATATTTTTAATTAAATAGTATTTTAAGATCAAATTATTTTCTTTAGTAATTTCTTTCTCTATTGTACATATTTAAAGTAAGCATATTAAATTTTAAAACAATCAACTATCAATTAAACAATCAATAATAATCATTTTAAAAGTAAGTATATAGTAAAAAAAATTTATAAAAATTTTACTTTTATTAATTTTAAAATAGAATGTTTACAGCATGATGTCTTCAATCATGACAACATCAAAATGATCAATCGATGTAAAGTATTTTTAAAATATTCATTGATCATTAGAAATGATGACACACAATCAAATCAGTCAAAGTATGAATTGACAAATCAAAAAATATATAAATAATTAAATCAAAGATGAACAAATCAAGCAATATAAGTGACTTTTTTTCAAGTTTAAAAGTTATTTCTTTCAGCACAACTCAACCAAAATTAGAATAAGATTGAGTTTAAAAAATATTTCTTCCTCATTTAGAAAATATAATAGTACATTTGCTTTTTCTTAAAATTATAAATTTAAAAAAAGATACTTTCAAATTTAGTTTAAGGAATAACTTTAAGCTTTAAAAATCCAAGATAAATAGTTCCTTTCAAAATTAAGAATTTGGATATATCATAAATTTTTTTTAAAAAAAATTATCTCTTTCTTTCCTTAAGTAGTATTAGTCAATTTGAAGCATAAAGATACCAATCTTATAATTTATTCAATATATAATGTCAAAAATATATTCAGGCAAACCAAATTATACGTAAGAATATTTTCTTCTTTTTGTCAAAGATAAAGCAATAGAATACAAGATAATAATGATCTATTTGATATCAATCATTGAAATTTTTATTCAAAAAAGATTAATCAATTAAAATTTAGATCAAATTATCTTGATAAGTTAATTTAAATTGATATCAATAAATCATACAAAATAAATCATAGAGAGATATTTTGTTTAAACTTAGATCTTTTTTTTTCTAAGAAATATAACTTAATCAAGTTTAGAAAAGATATGAGATTCTTGATTTTATCTCAAATGATATCATATAAGCTATGCGATGGAATTCAAGATAGAAATAGACTTTTTGATATAAATTATGATACCAATTGAACTAAAATTTAGATCAAACAATAATTTTGAATCAAAGATAATTTACTTAGAAGTTTTCATGATATCAATAGAACTAAAATTTAGATCAAGTAATGATTTTCTTAAAAGTTTGATAGCACTTAAAGATTAATTTGTAAGTTCAGCTTGATACCAATGAATTTAGTTTTGAATTGATAAAGATGAATTAATTTAAATTAAAAAATTTTGAAAATTTAGAATAATAAATTAATTTAAATTGATATCAGCAAATTAGTTAAGATAAATTATAAAAAAAAAAATTTAGTTATTCTTCAAAAAGATCATCTCTTTTTTTTTTCAGAAATATCAAGTAATTAGGTTCAGAAAAGATATGTATTTTTGAGTTTGTTTCAAATGATATCAAATCAAGAATATAGCTATGCAAAATCAGATTTGAAACCAAAACATTCTTCCCTTTTTGCCAAAAGATAAATCAATCGAATACATGATAATTAGTAAGTTGTTTGATATCAATTACTTAAAATTGAAGTCCTCTTTAAATATTTAGCTTTAAAGATAAATGGCAGCAATCTTGAAATATTTGCTTGATATTGACTTCAAAAGATTTAAGAAGAGAATTTTTCAACTTTAATTTTCAAAATCAATCAATTAGAACAAAGTATAAATGTTCATCAATAAATTCTCTTTTAAGATCAAAGAGGCAATCGAATCAATAGTCAAGAAGGATATTTAAATCAATTTAGATGATCAAAAATTAATCAATTGGAGGTTCTAAAAATCAAATCAAATCAAGAAAAAGTTGGATGAAGGCTTTATGAGTTCAATTCGACTCGGGAGTTTTGAAATTCTTAGGGTTTAACCTAAGATGCAACATAAATCAATACTTTAAGCACTTGATCTTTTATAATTGAATGTCTTATATTTAAGTACTTATTCCATGCATGATTTTAGAAGACTTTTGATAATTTAACATCTTGTAGGGAATGCCAAAAATTAGTTTCTCTTATAGATTTAGCAATTAAAATATTCATGTCCAATCAAGCAACTTTTAATTAAAATTCATCAATTATAAAATTGATATAGAGAAACTTAAAATATCATGCTGAATTTTTAAGATAAAAATATTTTATTCATAACATGATATATAGAGGAGAGCATGTTAATTTAAAATCAAGTCATTTAAATTATTGCAAGCATCAAAATTAATCATACTTATTAAAACATGAAAGGAGTTATCATATGCATAAATATTAATAAATCATTAAAGTTAATATATTCAATAAATCAAACTTTTAATTTATAGAGTATGATCATTTTAAGTAATGATAAATCATCAAAATTAATCAAACATATATAATAATTATGCTAATTAATAAACAAAAGTTTTTGGCAAATAAAGATGGCATGATGCGAGAAAAGTTCAAATTTTACCAAACATCATCACCTATCATCTATTACTTCCAAGGCATCCAAGCAAGAAAATTTTCTTCTTTCAAGCTCATTGGATCCTTGGCAATCCTACAAAATTACTTCATAACTTTTGGTACCCAAGCCATCTTGGGTCTATAGGAGTTAGTATTCAAGGTTCCTTTTGAAACCCAAATTTATTTTATCAAAGTTTGGCCAATTCTTTTAAAATTATATTCTAAAATTTTATGATTAATTTGATTACATTTAAAGCACTTAATAGAATGGTCTTTAGTTGAAACTCTTATGAAAATATTTTTACCATTGTGCTATTTTCTTGAAATATTAAAATCAGTTTCTACTTTATTGAAAATAGCCCCATTAGTTTTTATCATATATTAAAGATTTTGAAAGCTAATTATAAACTTTTTAACAGTAGGTTTCAAAACCTCAACTTCTCTTCTTAATTTTTTATTTTCTCCTAAGATCTTTTTCTTTTCAATTGAAAGATTTATTTTCTTTTAAGAAAGATTTTAAAGTATCATTTTTCTTTTTAAGCTCAATATTTTCTTTAACTAAATAATTTTCATATTTAACTATATTCTCTTTTTCCTTAGGTAGGGTTTCAATTTGTTTCAAAAACATTTTCTTTTCTTTAGCCATGTTTTCTATATTTTTCAATAGGTCTTCTTTTTCATTCAAAACTTTATTTTTTTCTTCAATCAAAGATAAGTTAAATTTTCTAAGCTCTTTATTTTGTAGCCTTATTTTTTTATGTTCATCCATTAACTCATTAAAGACTTCATATAATTTATTAAAAAAAAATTTAGAGGAGTATTCAGATATACCTCATTATTTTGAGCTATGAGGCAATAACTTTCTATACCTTTCTCCTCTTTCTCATTCTCTTCATTGCCTTGCTTCCTCTTAATTGTTATTTTCTTTTTCTTTTATTTCTTCCTTTTCTTCTTCTTTTCATCTTCATGGACCATAAGGCATGAGTTGGGGTGAGCTACCTTTTCTTCTTGAAAGCTTGATATTTCTCTTTGATTTGCTTCCTCAAAAGTAGTTTATAATTTCTTTCATATTTAATTTACTGAAATACATGAAGAAATTATATTAAAAATATTTATATCTAATAAACAATAAAGTAAATTCATTGCTTTAACATTTAGTTGGTTAATTTTTTTATCATACTTAAGCAATGCTTTGAGGGTGCATGAGCCATCGATTATAATCTTTCATAAGTTATAATCGTGTGCTTGTATGAAGATACGCATGCATACTTTTCAATAACTATAATTTGATTCATTGAGTATTAGAGGTCTATCAATAGAATAGCCTTCACTAAATGAAGAATCCATTTGGATTGCCTAAATCTTTAGCTCTTGATGGTTAGGTTAAAAACTAATAATAGAGTACCTACTCTAATACCACTTATTGTCTAAGGATGGCTATCCAAGGGCGGGGATGAATTGGATTTATAAAAATCTTGATCAAATTATACTCTAAAATAATATATAGTTTTAATTTAAAAAAAACTTAAATGCTTATGGTGAATGAGCAATGTATGAAGGGAAATCCTGATTTCTCGGTCCAGGTTCGTCTAGATCTGATTAGATCAAGAGATATATTTCAAAAATTTTCTCTTGATCTCAATTAGATCTTGATATGTTTCAGATCTGATTCTTTTTATTTTAATAAATAAAATAAAACAAGATAAATTAAATCAAATTCAATTTACCTGATTTGGGTAATCCTATTACCCTGTAGATGATCCTGATTGTAGTGGAAGGTTCTGGATCTTAGCCATGCAAGCGCCTGGCCTCTACCGGTATCCACTTGGGTTGGATCTGGAGAACCTCTTCTTCTCTATCACACCTCCAAAAATCAGATCTGGATCTGATTTGGAGGATCTTCAAAACTCTTTTGAAGATCTGCAGTCGTCCTTTTGCAGCAGCGCAGCCTTCTTGCTTTTGATCGCCTTTCCTTGATCTGAATCGCACCAAACTAAGTCCAAAACACTTTTGGACGTGGAGAGCAAGGGGAGAAGAGAGTATGGTGTGGAGAAGGAGGGGAGAGGCAGCCTTGGACGTGGGAAATCTCTATTGAATTCACTTTCACTTAGGATTAGGGTTGGGCGCAGGGTCTTATTTATAGACCTCTTGTGATCCAACTCCTCTTCCTCTCAACCAATCACAACCCTTTGTGAAATCAGATCTAAATCTGATTGGTTGAAAAAGAGACCCCTGGATTCCTCCTTAGAGGGTGCCTAAGACCAGTCAAACTGGATTCTTAGTAGAACTCTGATTGGAATCCAAAAGGGAGATGGAGTCCTTGTCCAACAAGGACTCCTAGGCGCCTCCTACTTGGGCTCACGCCACCCTTAGCGTGCGCCCTTCTCCTTGCCAGGTTCTGGCAGGGGGACAGGCCCCCACGAGCTCTCCAATAGGTGCATGACATGTGGTCAAAAGTCAAAGGGTCAATGGTCAATGTTTGACCAGTCAAAGGTAGACTTTTGACCAAAGTCAAAGAACAAGAAATGGCAGGTGACCAAAAATGGCAGTGTTCTTATTGGCTCAACTTGATTTGGTTCCACTTGGTCCTTAGCTCGTTCTGCTTGTGAGACTTTCTCATCAAGCTTAATCTGCTTTCCAACGCCACTATCTTGAATAAACTGTTTTTCAAGAAATATGGCATGTCGACTCACAATCACATTGTGGTCTTCTGGAATGTAGAAATAGTATCCTAATGACTCTTTAGGATATCCTATGAATCGAGCTCTAAAGGACCTAAACTCTAACTTGTCTGCTTGTTGTCTTTTGACATAAGCCGGACAACCCCAAATTCTGAGATGACTCAGACTTGGTTTCTTACCGTGCCATATCTCATACGGTGTGGTAGGAACAGTTTTAGAGGGAACCCTATTCAGTAGATAGATTGAAGTTAATAATGAATGTCCCCAAAGGAAATCAGGGAGGTCTGTGAAGCTCATCATGGATCGAACCATATCCAATAGAGTCCGATTTCTCCGTTCTGAAACCCCGTTGAGTTGAGGTGTTCCTGGTGGAGTCCATTGAGAGACTATGCCATTTTCCTTAAGATAGTCTAGGAATTCCCGGCTAAGGTATTCACCTCCTCGATCTGATCGAAGAACCTTAATGGGTTTTTCAGTTTGTTTTTCTACTTCATGTCTGAATTCTTTGAACTTTTTAAAGGCTTCAGACTTATGTCTCATAAGATACACATACCCATACCTAGACAGATCATCGGTAAAGGTAATGAAGTAGATAAAATTGCCTCTAGCCGGCACATCGAATGGGCCGCACACATCAGTATGTACTAGGGCAAGGAGATCTGTGGCCCTCTCCCCATGTCCAACAAAAGGGAGTTTAGTCATTTTGCCTTGAAGACAAGATTCACAAGTTGGATATGATTCAAAAGTCAATGGACTCAATAGCCCATTTTTCTCCAATTTGTTAATCCTATCTTCTGCTATATGACCTAATCTCAGGTGCCATAGATATCTGTCGTTTGGACTATCCCTAGGTCGTTTGGCATTCACGTTTTGCTCGATAGTTAAAACAGGTACATCAATATGCAACTGATAAAGACCATTAACAAGGAAACCATTTGCAATTTTATTTCTTTCATAAAAAATGTTACAATGGTCCTTAAAGAAGGTGATCACATAACCTTCTTGTGCTAAGCATGAAACAGAAATCAAATTCCTGCTAGCTGCAGGCACATAATAACAGTCTTTTAAAACTAAGTCTAAACCAGATGGTAATCGCAGAGGGTATGTTCCCACGGCTACTGCAGCAACTCTTGCTCCATTACCGATGCGTAGGATCATGTCTCCAGCCCTCAGCCTCCTGCTATCCTCAAGATCCTGCATAGAAGTGCACAGATGAGCACTAGAACCAGAGTCAAGCACCCAACTGGATGCAGAAGAAACCGTAAGGTTGGACTCAATAACGAGCATACCTCCAGAAGGACCTTCCTTCTTGTTCTTCAGGGTGGCCAGGTAAGTAGGGCAGTTTCGCTTCCAATGGCCGTTGCTGTTGCAATGGAAATACTTTCCTTTGCCATCGACCTTCTTCTTCGGTTCTGCTGTTTCTTTTTCTTCTTTTCTTCTTTTTTCTCCTTTTGCTTTTTCACAGACTTCTTTTTTTCTTTCATAAGACTTTCTTTTGGAAGAGTCCGTTCCATAGCAAGAACTGAGCCTTTAGAACCTTTCATAGAAAGCTCAGTGGTAACCAGCATATTCATCAACTCGGCCAAGGAATTTTGAAGTTTATGCATGTGGTAATTCATGATGAATTGCCCATATGCATCAGTCAAGGATTGCAGAATAATATCGTTCTGCAAGTCCAAGTCCAACTTCACACCGAGCTTCTCAAGCTCTTCCATGTCCTTGATCATTGTCAGACAGTGATCTTTGACTGACTGCCCATCACGCATCTTAGCCTTAAAAAGTCATTTCGTGACTTGATATTTGGCTGCGCGACTCTGTTCACCAAACATCTCCTGCAGGTGAGCCAACATTTGGCGAGCAGTCCCGATATCTTCATGTTGGCGCTGGAGCTCATCAGACATTGAGCCCAACATGTAGTATCTGGCCTTATTGTCTTCGTCAATCCATTTTTCCAGAGACGCTCTCTGTTCAGTGGATGGACGAGCTGGTAAGGTGGGAGGGTCCTGATCCAAAACATGTGTTAACTTCTCTGAACCCAAAACAATTTTGTAGTTTCTGAGCCAATCTTTATAATTGGGTCCAGTCAGTCTATGTGTGTCTAGGATACGTGCCAGTGGGTTGGACGCAGACATTTTCCTGTAGAGAGTCAAAGATTCTAGTTAGATACTGTAATTTTGACTTGACCAATTTGTTTAGGGATTTTATTTTTAAACAAATTAGCTCCCACTATTTTCTCGGATCCCTACACTCCCTCTGTAGAGATGCGAAAATCTCCGCGATTGATGATTTAGTGGGTGGTGCGGTCCTCACCAACTGACTCATCATCCTCACCTAACAGTTATTGGTGATGGTTAGCCAAATGAGTGAACAACTCTTGTTCAATGATTCTCTAATCATGGTGCACCCAAACTTGGTCTCTAATTCATGAATCTCACCGTATCCAGAATATTGATCCACTCCTTAGTTAAGTCAGACCCACCATTTGCATAGACTGGGTTCCTAATTGGGTCTCTCACCGTATCCGGAATATTGAGCCCAACTCATCCTCCAGCCATCCAATGCCAATAATAGACATGGTTGCGTTCTTCCCGGTGCAACTGAGCCACTGTATCCACGAGAACAATCAACCCGGAAGGGCCCGCACGTCTACAATGGTGGAAGACCTCGGACTTAATCTTTCATGATTGATTCAAACTAACTTAGCTTAGTCATAACAATTATTTGACTAACCTAGTGGCATGGGTCAGCTCGGATTATTGACCACCTCAGATCAGAACTGTGTCAACAGATATGGCCAGGTAAGTGAGACCGGTGGAAGGAATATGCCGTTAACTCGCACAAGAACGCATTCAGGTCGAGTAGCTTCCAATTAAAAAACCAGTCGGTCGTCTGTGCCAAACTTACCTTAGACACCAAATTGTTGAGTCAGAACCAATTGGGTTAGCCTACAATCTAGACTCTAACCTCTGAGCCTAATTAGGTCTTGCTTGATCGTGACTCGATCTTGACCCAGACTTAATCCTATTAGGCTGGTCAATTTAAGCATTGTGATCCCATCTAACCAACTCTTGATTCGGTTTGATCAACCGCTTAGACCTAATTGAGCTACCCAAGCCCGAACCCAGTATTATGAATATGTCTTAGATCTGAAATTCTCAATTTTTAGATCTAATTGATATTCCATAAAACTTAATTATTTAATTAAGTTGGGTTCATAAACAAAATATGCACAATAAATCCTAGGGTTTCAGGATCTAGGGTTTTGCAGAAAGTAAGTTTTGGGTTTCTGATTAAGGACGAACACGCAGCACCCCTACACGTCATAAGAACACCCCATCGAATGGGAAGAGAGGGCCTTTAAAACCCTTCTTCGTTCTTATGACCGGACGGCCAAGAGGAATGCCTTAATCAGGAACATGTAAATCTACAAAACAGTTATAGATCTATATCATATATCTCATATACAAATTTAGATCTAATTAAGGCATATTTTGCATACAATCTCATGTATCAAATCATGCATGTTTTCAGATCTAAAATTATCACATATAATCTGAAAAAATTAGATTTAAATTGATCTAATCAAAATAAATTCTAATCTAGATAATTATGTAGAACTATTCTACAACTAGTCTAGTCATGCATCTATCATATCTCATATGATATTTAAAAATTAAATAATTTTTATTTGCTGTTTATCAGATGTATTATAACACTTATAATATCAGAAAATAGTAATAAGAAGAATCTAAAATATGATTTAATCAATTAAATCAAAGACATGCAAAACTATTCTATAGAACTATTCTATTCTAGAACTAGTCATGCATATCTTCATGTTCTTAGATCCAAATCATTTAATTTTTAATTTTTCTGATTTCAGATCTGATCACATCTCATGTGACATCTGAAATCACTTTATTTTTAATTAAAATAAAATTAAAATCAGATCTAAATAATTTAGAACCATGGCTCTGATACCAGTTGAAGGAAATCCTGATTTCCCGGTCCAGGTTCGTCTAGATCTGATTAGATCAAGAGATATATTTCAAAAATTTTCTCTTGATCTCAATCAGATCTTGATATGTTTCAGATCTGATTCTTTTTATTTTAATAAATAAAATAAAATAAGATAAATTAAATCAAATTTAATTTACCTGATTTGGGTAATCCTATTACCCTGTAGATTATCCTGATTGCAGCGGAAGGTTCTGGATCTTAGCCACGCAAGCGTCTCGGCCTCTACCGGTATCCACTCAGGTTGGATCTGGAGAACCTTCTTCTTCATCACACCTCCAAAATCAGATTCTGGATCTGATTTGGAGGATCTTCAAAACTCTTTGAAGATCTGCAATCGTCCTTTTGCAGCAGCGCAGCCTTCTTGCTTTGATCGCCTTTTGATCTGAATCGCACCAAACTAAAAAACACTTTTGGACGTGGAGAGCAAGGGGGAAGAGAGTTATGCGTGGAGAAGGAGGGGAAGATGGCCTTGGACGTGGGAAATCTCTATTGATTCACTTTCACTTAGGATTAGTTGGCGCAGGGATCTTATTTATAGACTCTTGTGATCCAACTCTTAACCAATCACAACCCTTTTGAAAATCAGAAATCTAATTATGAAAATGGATTCCTCCTTAGAGGGTCAAAGAACGGTTGAAAAGACCTAAAGGGAGGATCCTGTCCTTTCCACAGGACTACCTCACGCCACCCTTGGCTACGCCCGCTTGCCAGGTTCTGGCAGGGACAACCCACCAGCTCTCCAATAGGTGCATGACATGTGTCAAAAGTCAAAGTCAAAAAACCATCAAAGGTAGAAAGACCAAAGTCAAGAACAAGAAATGGCAGGGACAAAATGGTAGTAATGTTACAAAATAAGACAACCTATTCTGACTTGGACAACCCCAGTCGGACATAAGACCTCTGATGGCACAATTTGGCTCAAGGACAAATTATTGTGATAGTAAAAGAAGAACGTTAGTTCAATGAGTGCTAGCACGATTTCCTTGACCTAATTGAATCTCATTACTAGATCAGAATGATGATCACCAGATTCAAACCCTGTTTGTGTGACCCAGTTAGTTCATCTATATGGAATTATGTCATAGACATCATCGAAAACTCCTTTCGATCAGAACTCTTCGAATAGCGAATGAATCAAAATCATTCTAATTCTCCCAAAATCCACCATGACATAGTATGGTGGCAACCCATCAGGCTGATGCGAACCTCTTGGTGCAGCTACCTTGTGATCAGTTTCTTCTATCTTCCCCAGATTAGGGTAAGTGAACTAAACCCTAGTCTCTGTGATGAATCATTCGATTCGAGTCCAAAATCTAAATAGAACTCTTTCATATTACTCTTGCCAGCCTGGGAATTGACCATGAATGATACCACGAGGTAGATCCCATCTTGACAATCCAACAATGAACAATGCTATAGCCAACATTCCATATGGCAAAGAGAAATAAGTAGTAAACTATAACACCTCAAAAACATGCATCAGGTCAAAGAGAGCAGCATCGAGTCAGTCATTGACGAGAAGGTAGACTTCCTAATACTACTCGGAGGGGTCACGCTCAGTGCCCTCGTTCTCTAACGAGTATCTGTACTCTCGCTCTGGTGTCCACACCGTAGGACTCAAGACTCATCTACAAGAGAAGCGATCGTACACCAACCTTCCGGATCATCACATCCTCATGATGATCTATGGTCGGGAGCTGTTTATGAGTTAATAATGATTATTCATGTCTAAAATTTTCAACTCTTGAAAATATGAATTTCATTACCATTAACTGAAAGGAGTATCACAGACACTAAATACACATGTTGATAGAAAATAACCCATTTCATTAATTATATAAATTTTGCACAGAACAAATCAGCCAATCTTGGCTTTCTAGGGCACATAATGAAAGACATGAAAACAAATATAAAGCAAGAAAAGCAAAAATCTCTAAATAAGATTATAAAAAAATAAAAAAACTATATTATAAAATCACCCAGGATCAAAACAAATAAAAAAAACCAATTTATTTCAAAAGACCAATGAAGCTCTTAAGACTCTTTCTCTTAAATAAGAACTAAAGAGAAGACAATAGACAAAATAGAAAAATATGAAGAAAATAACATTTTCATAATAAAAAAAATAATAACTAATATAAGATCGACAAAGAAATGGAGCCATTCAGTAAGAATAAAAACTTGCCTAATTTATAACATGCAGTCACGTCGCTCAATCCATCACTGGATCAGTCAGTTTATAGCTGAATCAGCTCAGTCCCCTGGTTCTTAAAATAATTTTCTATACATTTTATCTTTTGCTTCCACTGAGACTTAGGTTAACTCAAAGAATAAGATGTACACCTTGGACGATAAAAATGAATTTTTTTAAATTATTAAAATTAGGGAGTCTCCAAGATCAAAAATTTTCTATAGTTGCTCAAAGGATTTCAAAATCTAAAATAAAAATATAATAAATATAATAATTGTTTTTTTGAAATGAAAAATTAATTTCTTAAACATCAAATTTGAAAAATAATCTAAGACAGTAGCTTCTTAAAAGTACTAAATAAAACATTGAGAAAAAAACAAAATAATATGTTTCACACAAAATTTCCAAAATATATATATAAAAAAAATAACATAACAAAATACATTTTTCTATGCTTGTAAAACAATAAATTCTTTAACAAAAATAAAAATTTTTCATAAAAAAAAAATACCAAAAAACTTCCACTACTAGAAAAAAAAGTAACTTTTTCCAATCTTCTAATATAAATAATACTGATTAAACATCATGTGATCAATCAAAATGATACTTTCTTTTATCTTGGAAAAAAAATAAAAAATAACTAAAACTTTAACAGATTTAAGATATAAAAAAATTACAATTGATTTAGAACAAAATATAGCTCTAAATTCAACAATTCAGCACTAACAAACAAAAACTCAAAAATGCATAATTAATATAAAAAAAAAAAATTAGATAATCAAGAAATTAAAAAAACACACTACCATAAACCTTTTTTTTCTTCAACAGACTTAATTTCTATAATTTAAAAAAACTAACAAAATAACTCTTAAGAAATAACTTAGAAAAAAAAAAAAGATTATAAGAATCTAGAAAAACAAAAGAACAAAAAAACAAAATAAAACTTAATTAAAAATTATAACTTAAAAATCTCTTGGCTAAAACCTGCTCCCAAAATTTTCCATGATTAGGGTCGATACCACTGAAAAATGAGTCAACCCCAAGGACATATGGCAACTAGGTCAGCCCTCTTCAAAATAAGTCATTCCTCAGGTTGACCCCTATGGAAATGAGTCGACACTTTTCAAAATAAGTCGACCCCTTCTCATGCCGCCATAAATCTTCTTGAAACTTCTTTCTCTATTCTTCTGAGATGGAGTTGATGCCTCTAAACAATGAGTCAACCCTTTCCCCTAGATTCCAAAAATTTTCTTTAAATCAAAATCTTGTGCTTTCAAATTACCACCCACAAATATTACTTTAAATATCCTTCCAAATACTACCCATTATATATTCAATATTCACCAAAATTCAACTTAAATACCATAATTATTGATCCAACTCCTTGATCATTATCCTTCTTAATTCACATTTAGATTCTTAATTCATTACCACAGCTTAATTTATCATTTAAATGCTCAAGTACATCATAGAAAATGCTATGCCACAAATGCCTGAATGCTAGATCAGAATGAAATTTTATTAAATTACCATTTTATTGGTTTGGGATGTAACATGCAACCCCCCACAACCCATGCTCATGCCGCCCCCTCCCCCTCTCCCGCAATTGCACCCCCCACCGGTGACCAACCGAACCAACCCCCCCCCCAACCCTCATTCTCCCCTTTGTTTCCCCCTCCCCTACCGGCACTCGATTTCCATCTCTCCCATGGGTGACCAACCAACCCCCCCTCTCCCTCTCTCCTGATTCTCCTGTGCCATGTCGCTGCCTCGCCTCTCGCCATCCCCATGCTGTTGGAGTCCCCACCCACATTGCCAGAGTCTCTACACCATCAGAGTCCCGATTCTCCCATTCTTGTGCCTATAGACCTATTATTTTGGTAAGTATTAGCAACAACACTAGCACCGATGGCAGCGACGTCACTAAAAGTTCTTTTCTTTTAATATATTAATTAATTTTAATTAGATGTTTAATTAATTAACTAATTAGATATTAATTTAATTAATTAATTAGATATTTTATTTAACTATGATGAAGATTTTAGATGGCTAATTTTTAACTAATAATCCTTATTAGAACTAGGAGTACAAATGGATCGGATTGGACCGGGTCATGAGTAACCTTGATCCAATTTGGTTTCTTGATTGGATCTAAATGTTGGAGCTAAATCATGTCTAATAGAAGATTAGATTGGGTCGGATAGGGGTGGCAAAAATCGACCCATCCAACCCGCATTCGATCTACCTTAAATAGGTTTGGATTCGGATTAGTTTTATTCACTCACTCGAAGTTAGGATTTTTGAATTCTTTTTCTTGATGCCTGATGGTAATTGAAACGTTGAAGGCTGGAAGCAGATCAGTCATTAGTGCTTTCTTTAGATTTGTGTAGGGAGGCTATGATGATTTTGGGATATCTTTTTTCTAATTCAACTATTTCTAATGGCAATAATCTTGGATGGCCTTCTTCTATAGGAAATCGATTGTTGTCATTTGATTTAGTTATAGATGAAATACTAAATCTAAGCCTCCTCTTCCTCTTCCCTTATTTGATGTTCTAACTATTTTTAATATTTTTTGGTGGTTAGTATAAACTTTCATTATATGATATAGATGGATAAATGGGTTGGGTTAGATAACCTATTTATTAAATAGGTTGGGTTCAAGTTTGAAAATCTAACTTGTTTAATAAATAGGTCGAGTTTAGGTTTCTTGTTTTTCATTCTGACCTGTATCTGACTCCACCTATTTATGATCCGACCCGACCAGATTGCCACCCCTAGGGTCAGGTTGAGATGGGTCCATGATCAAATTTCTTGACCCAATGAGTCAGTCGAATCAGATCGGATCCATGCATAACCCAGCTTCGATCCATGAAATATGGGTTCGGTTTGGATTCGATCCATGATATATCGAACAAGCAGAATCACTGTATATCTAAGCTCTTATATCTCACATCTGGAATGCTACCTCCAACTGTTTTCATTCTCCTGATCTCAAACTTAAGGGATTTTTCTCCCAAACTCAGAATCTCTGCAATCTTTTGGTATCATTTTATTTCTTACATTGCCTTGAATTATTTTAAATAGTTATCTTGTGTCATTTTAAATCTTGCATTACTATCCATAATTATAAATCTATCTATTTTTATTTTCAAAGATTATAGATCATGTCTTTCAAAGATTGAAGCCATCACAATAGAGGAGAGAGCTCTTATGCAGCTAGGTTGTATGGTTCTACCCCACATATACCATGCGATAAACTCTAATACTTTAAATATTATTTTTTATTTTACTTTATTTTTTATTAACTAATATAACATTATTTATGATGCCTTAATACTGTCAGGTTTGGATGACGTGGAGTCACTGGTGACCCTATAGCCACATGGAGCAGCATCCGGCTCTCAAAGTTAGTGACACGGTAGAGGACCCGCCTAGCTCATGGCACCTCTAACTCAATCGAAGGATAGAGAGCTCATAAATACTCTTCATTGAATATATTTAAAATTCAGCCATTTTAGAGTCTAACATTTGCTCAAAATCAATTTTGTAGTACATTTAGAGAGCCTAGAGTGCCTTATGTGGTTACTGGGATCATCTAACGATTAATGTTGGGGCTAGTGAATGAGTTCTCTAGTTAGCTATCGGGGGCTTGTGATGTAGCCTAGGAGATGTTTCTCGTAAGTCAAAGGTCTTTAATTTCTAAATTCATGATAGGTTTGTATTCTATTTACTAATACATGCTTACTTGTACTTGCAGGAGTGTTACTGATTTGAGACTCCTCGAGATGAGGAGGCTGGCCATCAGACCTAATGAGAAGGTGGCCACATGTAGGCTCCAAGATGTGTTGTACAGCCTTAGGTAGTCTACCACAGAACACTCCAATTTCAAGTCACCATGAGATTGGAAATCATACATAAATAACTGGATGTGGGTGGACATATGGAAGACCCTCTGTGATCAGTAGAGCATTGAGGAGTATTCTAGTAGGCGACAAGGGGCATTATAGAATCAGACCATCCAGCAGCATCTGATCAAGCACACAGGCAACTCTATTAGCACACATGCTGTGGTTGATAGATTGGTAAAAATTCTACACATAAGTTAATTTCATATTGAATTGAATATATGTATTTTAATTTATTTAATTTTATTATTTATTTATTATAGATATGATAGTTGGGTTATGCACCAAGGTAGTCATAGATATGGAAGGCCACACACCAGTCTAAGGGAACTGGTGATTACTTCGATCCTAGATCTCGATAGATCATAGTAACAACTTAAAACATTATTTATTAAATTTTTATATATACTGACATGTATAGACTAATGAATTTCAAAACTATATAGGTAGATTACATGGAGTTGTTGGAAATTATGTCTCAAAGTCAATCATCATCCTATTGACGGTTGTGCTATTTTATAATTATAAATAATTTATTATTGAGTAAAATAAATATTCTGGTATTTTCATCATAAATTCTATATCTTCTAATGAACTTCTTTATTGTAATGAAGTTCTTAGGACTATTAAGTTTCTATAAAGAGAGAATTTATCGATTAGTCTTTAAACTATTCATGATCAAATGATACATTATTAATTAGGATGACAATATTTATCGAGTACAGATCGATGTATGCCATATAGATTGATTGTCCTCTTAACCAAGGAGTATAGAGATACTGGTATGGTATACAGATGAGATGTAAGGGTACATCATCACTGAACATGACCAATTTTAAAGCATTCTGCTATTGAGAATTATTCTGATGGGATATGGGTATAGGTATCCCTTAGACTTGAGATCACAATGATGGCTTGCAAGCAACTCACTGTGCTTTGTGTTAGATATATGTGCCCTAGAAGCCAAAATTGGCTGACACTTGTAATACACTTCTAGGGGCAAAATTATAATTTTGACTATAATTAATGAAATAGGTTATTTTCTATCACACCTATGTATTTAGTGTCTATGATACATCCTTTGAGTTAATGGTAATGATAATTCATATTTTCAAGAGTTGAAAATTTAAGACATGAATAATCATTATTAACTCATAAACAGCTCCCGACCATAGGATCATCACGAGGATGGTGATTGATCTGGAAGGTTGGTGTACGATCGCTTCTCTTTAGTAGATGAGTCTTGAGTCTATGGTGTGGAGACACCGGAGCGAGAGTACAGGTACTCGTTAGAGAACGAGGGCACTGAGCGTGACCACCTCGAGTAGTCATTAGGGAGTCTACCTTCTCATCAATGACTGACTCGATGCTGCAGTAGTGTGTCTGGTTCTTTGACCTGAGATGCATCGGCAGTTCACCTTGAGGGTGTTATAGTTTGACTACACCATTACTCGGTCTCCTAGCCATATGGAACCCTGAGGTGTATGTTGGCTATGACATGTTCATTGTAGGAACTGGATTGCATCAAGATGGAATCTATCTACCTCGGTGGTAGAGGAGCAGCCCTATGATAATCATGAGAATCAAGTCCAGAAGCCCATGGCCATGGCAGAGTGAAATAATAGAAAGAGTTTCTATTTAGATTTTCACATTGGACTCGAATCGAATGATTACATCATATGACAGAGACTAGGGTTTGACGAGTTTTACCTTAACCCTAATCTGATCGGGGCTCAAGATAGAAGAACTTAATCACACAGGTAGCTGCACCAAGAGGTTCGCATTCAGCTCTGATGGGTTGCCACCATATACTGCTAGGTGTCACTGGTGGATTTTGGGAGCAATTAGAATGATTTAGATGATCGATCATTCTAGCTGTTCGAATCAGAAGAGTTCTGATCCATCGAAAGGAGTTTCGATGATGTCGATGATAGAGATCATGACATATCCCATTACCATATAGAACTGAACCTAACTGGGTCACACAAACAAGGGTTTGAATCTGGTGATCATCAATTGAACTGATCTAGTTCAATTGATCTGAATGAGATTCAATTAGGTTCAAGAAAATCGTGCTAGCACTCGATTGAACCTAACGTTCTTCTTTTACTATCATAAATAAGTTGTCCTGACTGAGCCAAAGGAGTTTGTGCTCAATCAGAGGCCTTCATATGGTCTGACTGGAGGTTGTCCAAGTCAGAAATAGGTTGTCTTATTTTGTAAGACATTACCTGCCATTTTTGGTCACCTGCCATTTCTTGTTCTTTGACTTTGGTCAAAAGTCTACCTTTGACTGGTCAAACAGTTGACCATTGACCCTTTGACTTTTGACCACATGTCATGCACCTATTGGAGAGCTGGTGGGGGCCTGTCCCCCTGCCAGAACCTGGCAAGGAGAAGGGCGCACGCCAAGGGTGGCGTGAGCCCAAGTTAGGAGGCGCCTAGGAGTCCTTGTTGGACAAGGACTCCATCTCCCTTTTGGATTCCAATTCAGAGTTCTACTAAGAATCCAGTTTGACTGGTCTTAGGCGCCCTCTAAGGAGGAATCCAGGGGTCTCTATTCCAACCAATCAGATTTAGATCTGATTTCACAAAGGGTTGTGATTGGTTGAGAAGGAAGAGGAGTTGGATCACAAGCTTAGGTCTATAAATAAGACCCTGCGCCCAACCCTAATCAAAAGAATGCAATTCAATTGAGAAATTCCCCATGCCCCAAGGCTGCCTCTCCCCTCCTTCTCCATGCCATAGTCTCTTCTCCCCCTTTTCTCTCCACGTCCAAAAGAGTTTTGGACTTAGGTTGGTGCGATTCAGATCAAAAGAAAGGCGATCAAAAGCAAGAAGGCTGCGCTGTTGCTGCAAAAGGACGACTGCTGATCTTCAAAAGGAGTTTTGAAGATCCTCCAGATCAGATCCAGATCTAAATTTGAGATCTGATTTTTGGAGGTGTGATAGAGAAGAAGAGGATCTCTAGATCCAACCTGAGTGGATACCGGTAGAGGCCAGGCGCTTGCGTGGCTAGATCCAGAACCTTCCGCTGCAATCAGGATCATCTACAGGGTAATAGGATTACCCATATCAGGTAAATTAAATTTGATTTAATTTATCTTTTTAATTTTATTTTATTAAAATAATAAGAATTAGATCTGAAATATATCAAGATCTGATTGGGATCAAGAGAAAAAATTTTTTGAAATATATCTCTTGATCTGATCAGATCTGAACGAACCTGGACCGGAGAAATCAGGATTTCCCTTCAACTGGTATCAGAGCCATGGTTCTAAAATTGTTTAGATCTGATTTTAATTTTTATTTTAATTAGAAAATAAGTGATTTTAGATGTCACATGAGATGTGATCAGATCTAAAATCAGAAAAAATTAAAATTAAATGATTTGGATCTAAGAACATGAAAGATATGCATGACTAGTTCTAGAATAGAATAGTTCTATAGAATAGTTTTGCATGTCTTTTTGATTTAATCTGATTAAATCATATTTTAGATCTTCTTATTTACTATTTTTGATATTATAAGTGTTATAATAACATCTGATAAACAATAAAATAAAAATTATTTAATTTTAAATATCATATGAGATATGATAGATGCATGACTAGACTAGTTGTAGAATAGTTCTACATAATTGTCTAGATTAGAATTTATTTTGATTAGATCAATTTAAATCTAATTTTTTAGATTATTATGTGATAATTTAGATCTGAAAAATATGCATGATTTGATACATGAGATGTATGCAAAATATGCCTTGATTAGATCTAATTTGTATATATGAGATATATGATATAGATCTATATAACTGTTTTGTAGATTACATGTTCCTGATTAAGGCGTTCCTCTTGGCCGTCCGGTCATAAGAACGAAGAAGGGTTTAAAGGCCCTCTCTTCCCATTCGATGGGGTGTTCTTATGATGTGTAGGGGTGCTGCGTGTTCGTCCTTAATCAGAAACCCAAAACTTACTTTCTGCAAAACCCTAGATCCTGAAACCCTAGGATTTATTGTGCATATTTTGTTTATGAACCCTACTTAATTAAGAATTAAGTTTATGGAATATCAATTAGGTCTAAAATTGAGAATTTCAGATCTAAGACATATTCATAATACTGGGTTCGGGCTTGGGTAGCTCAATTAGGTCTAAGCGGTTGATCAAACCGAATCAAGAGTTGGTTAGATGGGATCAACAATGCTTAAATTGACCAGCCTAATAGGATTAAGTCTGGGTCAAGATCGAGTCACGATCAAGCAAGACCTAATTAGGCTCAGAGGTTAGAGTCTGGATTGTAGGCTAACCCAATTGGTTCTGACTCAACAATTTGGTGTCTAAGGTAAGTTTGGCACATACGACCGACTGGTTTTTAATTGGAAGCTACTCGACCTGAATGCGTTCTTGTACGAGTTAATGGCATATTCCTTCCACCGGTCTCACTTACCTGGCCATATCTGTTGACACAGTTCTGATCTGAGGTGGTCAATAATCCGAGCTAACCCATGCCACTAGGTTAGTCATAATTGTTATGACTAATGACAAGTCTAGTTTAATGAGACCTGAATCAATTCTCCCTAAGAAAAGATTAAGTCTGAGGTCTTCCACCATTGTAGATGTGCGGGCCCTTCCCGGGGTTGATTGTTCTCGGCTGGATACAGTGGCTCAGTTGCACCGGGAAGATGCAACCATGTCTATTAGGCATTGGATGCTATGGGCTGGAGGATGAGTTGGGCTCAATATTTCGGATACGGTGAGAGACTCAATTAGGAACCCAGTCTATGCAAATGGTGGGTCTGACTTAACTAAGGAGTGGATCAATATTTCGGATACGGTGAGATTCATGAATTAGAGACCAAGTTTGGGTGCACCATGATTAGAGAATCATTGAACAAGAGTTGTTCACTCATTGGCTAACCCATCACCAATAACTGTTAGGTGAGGTGATGAGTCAGTTGGTGAGACCGCACCACCCACTAGAAATCATTAATCATGGAGATTTTCGCATCTCTACAGAGGGAGTGTAGGGATCCGAGAAAATAGTGGAGCTAATTTGTTTAAAAATAAAATTTTTAAACAAATTGGTCAAGTCAAAATTACAGTATCTAACTAGAATCTTTGACTCTCTACAGGAAAATGTCTGCGTCCAACCCATTGGCACGTATCCTAGACACACATAGACTGACTGGACCCAATTATAAAGATTGGCTCAGGAACTACAAAATAGTTTTGGGTTCTGAGAAGTTAACCCATGTTTTGGACCAGGACCCTCCCACCTTACCAGCCCGTCCATCTATTGAACAGAGAGCATCTCTGGAAAAATGGATAGACGAAGATAATAAGGCCAGATATTACATGTTGGGCTCGATGTCTGATGAGCTCCAGCGCCAACATGAAGATATCGGGACTGCTCGCCAAATGTTGGCTCACCTGCAGGAGATGTTTGGTGAACAGAGTCGCGCAGCCAAATATCAAGTCACGAAATGACTTTTTAAGGCTAAGATGCGTGATGGGCAGTCAGTCCAAGATCACTGTCTGACAATGATCAAGGACATGGAAGAGCTTGAGAAGCTCGGTGTGAAGTTGGACTTGGACCTGCAGAACGATATTATTCTGCAATCCTTGACTGATGCATATGGGCAATTCATCATGAATTACCACATGCATAAACTTCAAAATTCCTTGGCCGAATTAATGAATATGCTGGTTACCGCTGAGCTTTCTATGAAAGGTTCTAAAGGCTCAGTTCTTGCTATGGAACGGACTTCTTTCAAAAGAAAGTCTTATGGAAAGAAAAAGAAGTCTGTGAAAAAGCAAAAGGTGGAAGGATCAAAGAAGAAGAAGGCAGAACCGAAGAAAAAGGTCGATGGCAAAGGAAAGTGTTTCCATTGCAACAGCTTGACGGCCATTGGAAGCGGAACTGCCCTACTTACCTGGCCACCCTGAAGAACAAGAAGGAAGGTCCTTCTGGAGGTATGCTCATTATTCGAGCAAAACGTGAATGCCAAACGACCTAGGGATAGTCCAAATGACAGATATCTATGGCACCTGAGATTAGGTCATATAGCAGAAGATAGGATCAACAAATTGGAGAAAAATGGGCTATTGAGTCCATTGACTTCCGAGTCATATCCAACTTGCGAATCTTGTCTTTCAAGGCAAAATGACTAAACTCCCTTTTGTTGGACATGGGGAGAGGGCCACAGATCTCCTTGCCCTAGTACATACTGATGTGTGCGGCCCATTTGATGTGCCGGCTAGAGGCAATTTTGTCTACTTCATTACCTTTACCGATGATCTGTCTAGGTATGGGTATGTGTATCTTATGAGACACAAGTCTGAAGCTTTTGAAAAGTTCAAAGAATTCAGACATGAAGTAGAAAAAATAAACTGAAAAATCCATTAAGGTTCTTCGATCAGATCGAGGAGGTGAATACCTTAGCCGGAAATTCCTAGACTATCTCTATTAAAAGAAAAATGGCATAGTCTCTCAATGGACTCCACCAGGAACACCTCAACTCAACGGGGTTTCAGAACGGAGAAATCGGACTCTATTGGATATGGTTCGATCCATGATGAGCTTCACAGACCTCCCTGATTTTCCTTTGGGGGACTCATTGTTAACTTCAATTTATCTACTGAATAGGGTTCCCTCTAAAACCATTCCTACCACACCGTATGAGATATGGCACGGTAAGAAACCAAGTCTGAGTCATCTCAGAATTTGGGGTTGTCCAGCTCATGTCAAAAGACAACAAGCGGACAAGTTAGAGTTTAGGTCCTTTCAGAGCTCGATTCATAGGATATCCTAAAGAGTCATTAGGATACTATTTCTACATTCCAGAAGACCACATAATGTGATTGTGAGTCGACATGCCATCTTTCTTGAAAAATAGTTTATTCAAGATAGTGGCATTGGAAAAGCAGATCAAGCTTGATGAGAAAGTCTCACAAGTGGAACGAGCTAAGGACCAAGTGGAACCAAATCAGGTTGAGCCAATAAGAACACTACCTCCTCCACCTCGTAGATCGAAAAGAGTTTCCCATCCCCCCTGAAAGATACTTAGGTATTATTTCAGAGGAAGTAGAGAAAATGTTCCTCATAGGTAATGGTGCTCATGGTGATGATCCCAAAACCTACAACGAGGCGATATCAGATATCGACTCTGAGAAATGGCTTGAGGCAATGAAGTCAGAAGATTCGACTCGATGCACTCAAACCAAGTCTGGACCTTGGTAGATCCACCAGAAGGTATAGTACCTATTGGGTGTAAATGGATCTTCAAGAGAAAGATTGGTGCAGATGGGAAATGTGGAGACATTCAAGGCTAGACTGGTGGCAAAAGGTTATAGTCAACGCGAAGGCATTGACTATCAGGATACCTTTTCCCAGTAGCTATGCTAAAATCCATCCGCACATTGCTTGCTGTTGCAGCCTATTTCGATTATGAAATATGGCAAATGGACGTGAAAATGGCATTCCTAAATGGATATCTTGAGGAAGATATCTATATGGAACAGCCGCTAGGTTTCACATCCAGTGATACTGATCACAAGGTTTGCAAGCTGCAAAGGTCCATATATGGACTTAAGCAAGCATCTCGGAGCTGGAACACTCGTTTCAATGATGTGATCAAAAAGTTTGGTTTCATCAAAAATGAAGAGGAACCATGTGTTTTCAAAAAGGGTCAGTGGGAGCGCTGTTGTCTTCCTCGTATTGTACGTGGATGACATCCTCCTTATTGGGAATGATATTCCCATGTTGACATCAGTCAAAAGATGTGGTTGTCCAAGGAATTCTCCATGAAAGACCTAGGTGAAGCATCCTTTATTCTAGGAATTAAGGTCTATAGGGATAGACCGAATAGGATGCTAGGACTTTCACAGAAGATGTACATAGAGGAAGTACTAAAGAGGTTTAGTATGGAAAACTCTAAGAGGGGATTAATACCCTTCAGACATGGTATTCATCTTTCCAAGAAGATGTGCCCCAGCACACCTGAGGAAATAGAATGCATGAGCAAGATCCCTTATGCTTCTGCAATAGGGAGCCTCATGTATGCCATGCTATGTACACGACCTGATATAGCCCATGCTGTGAGTGTCACAAGCAGATATCAGTCAAATCCAGGTGAAGAACACTGGACTTCTGTGAAATGTATCCTTAAGTACTTGAGAAGAACTAAGGATATGATGTTGGTCTTTGGTAACGGAGAACTCCTAAGTTCAAGGATACACAGACTCGGATTTCATGTCTGATATAGATGATCGAAAGTCGACATCTGGAAGTCTGTTTGTGTGCAATGGTGGAGCTGTCAGCTGGAAGAGTTCCAAGCAAACTGTGATAGCAGATTCCACCATGGAAGCAGAATATATAGCTGCATCAGAGGCTGCAAAGGAAGCATTCTGGTATAAGAAGTTTGCTACAGAAATTGGAGTAATGCCATCAGATGCCATTCCTCTTTACTGCGACAACAATGGCGCCATAGCCCTTGCTAAGGAGCCGAGGTCTCACCAGAAGTCCAAGCACATTGAGCGGCGATATCATCTCATCCGCGATTACCTTGAGAAAGGTTACGTTGAGGTCAAGAGAGTCAACTCCGCAGATAATGTGGCAGACCCACTTACAAAGCCGTTGGGATAGCAGAAGATCGAAGCCCACCTTGAGAAGATGGGACTTAGACTTGTAGCCAATTGGCTTTAGGACAAGTGGGAGATTGTTAGATATATGTGCCCTAGAAGCCAGAATTGGCTGACACTTGTAATACACTTCTAGGGGCAAAATTATAATTTTGACTATAATTAATGAAATGGGTTATTTTCTATCACATATGTGTATTTAGTGTCTGTGATACATCCTTTGAGTTAATGGTAATGATAATTCATATTTTCAAGAGTTGAAAATTTAAGACATGAATAATCATTATTAACTCATAAACAGCTCCCGACCATAGGAATCATCACGAGGATGGTGATTGATCCGAAAGGTTGGTGTACAATCGCTTCTCTTTAGTAGATGAGTCTTGAGTCTATGGTGTGGAGACACCGGAGCGAGAGTACAGGTACTCGTTAGAGAACGAGGGCACTGAGCGTGACCACCTCGAGTAGTCATTAGGGAGTCTACCTTCTCGTCAATGACTGACTCGATGCTGCAGTAGTGTGTCTGGTTCTTTGACCTGAGATGCATCGGTAGTTCACCTTGAGGGTGTTATAGTTTGACTACACCATTACTCGGTCTCCTAGCCATATAGAACCCTGAGGTGTATGTTGGCTATGACATGTTCATTGTAGGAACTGGATTGCATCAAGATGGAATCTATCTACCTCGGTGGTAGAGGAGCAGCCCTATGATAATCATGAGAATCAAGTCCTAGAAGCCCATGGCCATGGTAGAGTGAAATAATAGAAAGAGTTTCTATTTAGGTTTTCACATTGGACTCGAATCGAATGATTATATCATATGACAGAGACTAGGGTTTGACGAGTTTCACCTTAACCCTAATCTGATCGGGGCTCAAGATAGAAGAACTTAATCACACAGGTAGCTGCACCAAGAGGTTCGCATTCAGCTCTGATGGGTTGCCACCATATACTGCTAGGTGTCACTGGTGGATTTTGGGAGCAATTAGAATGATTTAGATGATCGATCATTCTAGCTGTTCGAATCAGAAGAGTTCTGATCCATCGAAAGGAGTTTCGATGATGTCGATGATAGAGATCATGACATATCCCATTACCATACAGAACTGAACCTAACTGGGTCACACAAACAAGGGTTTGAATCTGGTGATCATCAATTGAACTGATCTAGTTTTAATTGATCTGAATGAGATTCAATTAGGTTCAAGGAAATCGTGCTAGCACTCGATTGAACCTAACGTTCTTCTTTTACTATCACAAATAAGTTGTCCTGACTGAGCCAAAGGAGTTTGTGCTCAATCAGAGGCCTTCATATGGTCTGACTGGAGGTTGTCCAAGTCAGAAATAGGTTGTCTTATTTTGTAAGACATTACCTGCCATTTTTGGTCACCTACCATTTCTTGTTCTTTGACTTTGGTCAAAAGTCTACCTTTGACTGGTCAAACATGTTGACCATTGACCCTTTGACTTTTGACCACATGTCATGCACCTATTGGAGAGCTGGTGGGGGCCTGTCCCCCTGCCAGAACCTGGCAAGGAGAAGGGCGCACGCCAAGGGTGGCGTGAGCCCAAGTAGGAGGCGCCTAGGAGTCCTTGTTGGACAAGGACTCCATCTCCCTTTTGGATTCCAATCAGAGTTCTACTAAGAATCCAGTTTGACTGGTCTTAGGCGCCCTCTAAGGAGGAATCCAGGGGTCTCTATTCCAACCAATCAGATTTAGATCTGATTTCACAAAGGGTTGTGATTGGTTGAGAGGAAGAGGAGTTGGATCACAAGAGGTCTATAAATAAGACCCTGCGCCCAACCCTAATCAAGAATGCAATTCAATTGAGAAACCCCACACCCCAAGGCTGCCTCTCCCCTCCTTCTCCACGCCATAGTCTCTTCTCCCCTTGCTCTCCACGTCCAAAAGAGTTTTGGACTTAGGTTGGTGCGATTCAGATCAAGGAAAGGCGATCAAAAGCAAGAAGGCTGCGCTGCTGCAAAAGGATGACTGCAGATCTTCAAAAGAGTTTTGAAGATCCTCCAGATCAGATCCAGATCTAATTTTTGGAGGCGTGATAGAGAAGAAGAGGATCTCTAGATCCAACCCGAGTGGATACCGGTAGAGGCCAGGCGCTTGCATGGCTAGATCTAGAACCTTCCACTGCAATCAGGATCATCTACAGGATAATAGGATTACCCAGATCAGGTAAATTAAATTTGATTTAATTTATCTTTTAATTTTATTTTATTAAAATAATAAGAATCAGATCTGAAACATATCAAGATCTGATTGGGATCAAGAGAAAAATTTTTGAAATATATCTCTTGATCTGATCAGATCTGGACGAACCTGGACCGGAAAATCAGGATTTCTCTTCACTTTGGTGCTGAACTATCTGAATTTTTAATTCAGTGATGAAAGATTTTTGGGCATAGTCAAGTACTTGTAAAGTTGGTGAGTGATCAAGATAGGATTAACCACTCTAAGAGTTTAGAAAAAATGCATCACTATATTTCAATTTAGCAAAATCTTGGCCAGGGTAATCCGATATGGATTTGATATTTTGAAATACAATATGGATGACAAAATTATGGTTGATAGTTAAACTTTGAATCATCCTATGAGCATTTAGATCAAAAAGATGAATTATATGAAAACTATATCCACATGGCTTCTAAGAATATTGCTTTATACATTCGACCTATCCAACCATCAAGTACCATTACTAGATGGTCACTTCGACTGGTATAGAAATTTATTTTTATACTACTAGCTTAGGTTCGAATCTATGGGGTCACACACATAAGTGGTCTCAATCTGATCGAATGATTGATCAATGATTTTGAATCGTTCTAAGGTCAAACAATCAATATAATTGATGTTTAATCTAGTACAAGTATTATAGGAGGATCAATAAGCAATTAAATTACTAATTAGCTTAATTTAATTAAGACAAAGGATTAAGATTTAGTCTAATTGAATATAATTTAATTAGATTTAGTTTGGGCTTAATTGGATCAAGTTCAATTGGTTTATTGGATAAACTAATTGTAAGGAAGAACAAAATCCCTATTCAATTAGGACTTATATGCACCCAATTTTTTATTTGATTAGAAATTAAACTAGATTTAAATTTAATTTAATTAGCCTCTTAGTTGGATAAGATCATCTCTAATTAGGTTGCATTGATTTTGATTTAATTGGATTCAATTAATAAGTTGGACCAAGTCAAAACTAGAAGTCCTAGTGTGACTAGGATTTCTACATTTTGTGGCTCCTTGCTTTCCATGCCCCCTCATGCCAATTCCCTTAGAATTTTCATAAAAAAAAAATTATTTCTAAAGAGTATCTACATCTTTTTATGTCTCTCATAATTTTAGAAGGAAATTAGTCATGGAATAGATCAAAACAAACAAGTTGTTTTGACCTAGGTCTCTATTGGATAGAGTTTGACACATCATCTTTCCTTATCTCTTTGGGGCACCAAACCACCAGATTTCTCTTTAATTTTTTCATAAAAAATAGAAGATTTTTTTTTACATATTCCCTATAGTCCACAAAAAAAAATAAGGAGGAGATGCCCAAGAGTTGAGTGCCCCAATCCTTGCTCAATTTGGACCTGCCTTTTTAGACATTTGACCAAGACAAGAACTTTGTCATAACTCTCTATTTAAAGAGAGTTAGGGCATGAATTTTCTCTACATTTTAGATCTAAGAGAGAGATTTAGAATGTTGGAAACTTGGGTGCAAAGAGGATTTGAGCATGGTGCTTCATTGAGACACAAACCATTGTGTCCTGGTGAGAGAAAAAGAAGGAAGAAGAAAGGGTTCTTCTCCAGAGTTTTTCTTGATTCTTTTCTTCCTCTTTTTGTGAGATTTTAGAAGAGTGATTCTCTTTTCAAATCCTCTGCTTCCTCTTCTTATTATTAGGTTTAGAGAAGGAGGCTTCTGATCAGCCATCAAAGAAGAATCAGCATAGTACTAGCATGCTGTGTTGATTTCCTATCGCAAGACTTTAGGTCGATGATTGAGGCCTTGTATAGACATCCTATAGAGGCTAGATGCATATGCAGCATAGAGCGACGACCTTAGCCTTGGATCAGCAAGTTGAAGAACCCAACTTGCAAAGGTAAGAGAGATTTAGTCTCCTTTTCTTTCTAGATTTGATCTAGTATAGCTTTGATGTTGATGTGATCAACATCATCTTTTTTAATTTTAGATTTAATAGCATACATAGATCATGAGATAATATCCTAGATCTAGGGCAAATTTATGTATTTTAATAAATTAATATGATTAATTTATTACTTTCGCTGACTGATTTTGAAAAAAGTTTCAAAATATATTCATGAAATCCTAGAACTTTCCTTTCAGAAGTATCTCATATTATGAAATGGTAAGGACCCATCCTCTTAGCCTCTCTTTGATCTTGAGGGATGGCTCTAGGCCACCAAAGGGATGAGTAGGAGCTGGGTCATAGAATTCAGCTATAGCTTTGATCCTTTAGTAGCTCGATACTTTTTGACCCTCCTCTCTGAAAGGAATATGCCCTCAAGCCAATTCTTTTTTTTGAAATATTCTTTATCTTCCAGACTCATGTAATGATATTTTTAATAATTAAAGGCATTTTATTTCATCATATGTAGTATCTTATTATTTTAAAATTATGATGAACTCTATAAATTAGGATTATGATTTTAAGATTATGATGAGATCATACTAGTGAGACCTAAAATCTTAAAACCCTAATTTGAATATTCCTAGTCGATGGAACATTGAGTTAGGGATCAATATTTTTCGATAAGACTAGCACATTCTCTGTATGCTCGATTAAGAGGGTGATTGATCTCACAATAACTTATGTATGACACTAATACAAGAATGTGGGTGCTCATTAGAGAATGAGTTCACTGAATTGATCCAAATTGAGAATATCTAATGGAGTCTTATCTACATGTCAATAGATGGTTCTCATAGTGGAATTTGTGCATGTAATCCTTTGACCTGAAACTACCATAGAATCTTATATATATAAATCCATATTTTGGTTCATACTCATTCATGACTTAGTTATGTATGGGATGATCTGGATATGGTAGATTATATATATGAAGATTGTGAGTAGGTTAACAAGGAATCGATCTCTCCTGGTAAGAGGAAATAGCATCCTACCTGCTTCAAACAAATAATGATTCAGGAAGACTTTGATCAAAGCATGATGAAAATTAGAAATGATTTCTAATGTTTCATTAAATGAATCATTATCATAAGATTGAAAGAGAAATGAATATGATATTGGGATTGACATATTTTCCATACCCAGAGTCATATTCAGGATGCAGGAAGATCGAAGGATCTAGTTGCATGGTAATTTTCACTGAAGGATATTTTTGATATTTTCATCAAAATTTTCACATCTTTTCGGATAGTCATGATACGTTGCTAGACGTCAATCATGTCTTGTGGGTTTGATCAAATTAAAATTTTAATTTGATCATTAAATTAGAAAGTGTTCTAAATTAAGTCAAATTGGGTTGGCTTAGTTTTGACCTAAATTGGTTTGGTTGAGTTCTAACCAGATTAGGTCAAATCACACCCTGACTCACTGCTGGTTAGATGTGGAACCCAATGGGTCACACACAAAGAGAATTGATTAAGGGTCTAATTAGATTAGACCATGTTTGCAAAATGAATATGCTAGCACATATAGCAAACCCTAGCATCTGGATTCGAATTGGATTCGAATCGGCTTCTGATTTGGGCTAATTAAGATCCGATTTGAGCCAAATAAGATTTGGTCTTGAGTTGGATTAACCTAGATTGATTGAGCTTCAGATTGGGCACCACATACCTACATCCCACATGCCAGAGAGTCTCTCTCTTGCCCGTGGGAAGTCTTTCATGCGCAAAGAACTCTTTGGCGCATGGAATAAGATGGCGCCTACCTTCTTTGACTTTTTCCATATGTTATGTCGCATAAATATTTTTAATTGGCATGGACATCTGATATGAGGCGTAGAAGAGTCCTTCTATAGATGAAATACTTCTTTTTTTCTTTTAAATTTTTCGCCCAGGATGTTTTGTCGCCCAAGCCCCCTTGCCGCCCAAGACTCCATGCCGCCTACTCCTCCTTGACGTCTCTTGGACTAAGTCAAAGTCTCTTGGGACTTTGACTATTCAAAGTTTATCTCCACACCTTCTTGTTGAATGGGCATCCCTTTTTAGAACCACCGGATGATTTTGTTTCATGATCTAATGGATGAAAAGGGTGGCGCCAAAGATGAAGCATTGCAACTCTTCGTAAAAACTTACGTAGAATTAATCCAAGAGTCCTTCTGCTTTAAGGCACCTCTTGGACTAAGTCTATATCTCATTTTTACTGATGAGGCATGAGACTGGCTGATGGGGCATGAGAATTTGATGAGGAAGGGATGTGAGTTTTTTAGATGGCACCCTTACGTACATTATAAATAGGGGTGCACACCAAGAGTCCGGGGTGTGAACATTATCTTTTCTTTCTTACAAGAGTTTCTTTTTGTCCAATTTTCTTTCTTTCTTTCTCTTGTCTAGACCTTGTCATTATAAGGACAAGAAGTCATCTTAAGACTAAGAGATTAGGAAGGAAAATTAAGAAGACAAAAGAAAAAAGAAAGATAGATAAGGAGAGGCAAGGAAGGTGACATAAAGGCTAAAGAAGGTCTAGCCCTTTTAATTAAAGTTCTTATTATTAGAACTTTAATTATATAAATCAAAGGTGCTGGTGTCTTGATCAAGTCTCTGTGTGGATCAACATTGGAGGGTGAACACGTGGGCACCTGATGGAAACCCTGACGGACTGCTATCGACGATCAGGGTTAATTTAGGGTTTAGCGATAAGAGGTATGTTCTAATACTTTCTTTTATATTACAAATGTATGTTATATGATTTAATTGCTAGTAAGGTGGTCCTTGGGTTTGGATTTGGTTTATTAGATTTCTTATTTTTGCTTTGAAATCCATGCTTCCACCCTGTACACCAAATCTAACACTCTCAGACGTTGACGACCTAGACATGGGGTGATGCATAAATAGAGGAGGTCATGTAGAGACTTTGGAGCTAGCAACCTCAAAGCTTTTGAGATACTTTTTGAGATGCAGTCATTGAGATTCTTTGGATCCACATCTGTATGATCAGTTAGGCTTGTCACAGCCATCATAACATATAAGTCTAATAAGAATTTTATTTACTTATTTAAATTTTTATAATTAGAAGCTTCATATATTTAGGCTTGAGTTTAGAAAGCAGATCTAGGGGGTAAAAATTTAATCTAACCATCCAATCGATGGATTGGAGGTGTCTATAGCTCGATATCATTGAATAGAATATGTAAGAATAATTTATTCAAGAATCAAAGTACTATATCAAAATATACATCTTCGTATCAACATATATACTTTCATATCCAAACTTATTATTAATATTTTATTTTTCTTCATTATAGGATGCTGTGATATCCACCTCTCATCCACCAGCTATTAGAGAGAATGTACAGGGGCAGGAGGAGGATGACGAGGATGATGAGAAGGATCTCACATGATTTATATATATATATAATTTTGATACTTATAAAGTAGTATAAATTTATAAAATTATATAATTTATATTTTTAATATAATATAACTAATTTTATATTTATGATTATAATAAATTATTATTATTTTATTTAAAATATATTTTTGAAAATAAATTACTTATTACTATGATTAAAATAGATTTTAAAAAAATTAATTATAAATTTTAAAAAAATAAAATACTATTAGCAACGGTATTAGCGACGTCAATATATGTTAGTAAAGATTATTACCGATGACATTGCCATCACTAATAGTTTTAATTATGAAAAAAATTAAAATAAAAAGTATTAGCGATGGCTTTGTTGTTGCTAATACCATCACTAGTTATCAATATTAGCAATGGGGTTCTTGCGGTCGCTAATAATAGTAATTATTGATGAGCTAATTTTTTATGAGCATTTAGCAATGGGATTCCATCTAATAGTATTAGCAATGGAGATTTGCTTATTAGCGACAGCATTAAGCCGTTGCTAATAACTTTTTTCTTGTAGTGATTTTAAAATTAGATTACTGATTTGAGTATTATGAATTGTTTAACAAGATTTGAAAACTAAAAATTTAGATCTTATTGGCTAATTTGATCAGCCAATGTCAATGGTCGATAAGATCAAAAAGTTGTAGTGATGAGATCATGGGATATCTTTTCAAATCCTTGTTAAATGATCAATTTAATACCCAAATCTATCATTTCTATTTTTATGTATTAGATACATGTGATTCATGTATAAAATACATGAGGTGATGATCATAGGATTGCAACTCTTATTATGTGTCTTGGGTTGTATTATGTGTGTTTGCACATCAATGGTTGATCAGATACAAACCCTTAAGCATAGACCAATTAGAGAAGCTAGATTAAGGTGTTGATCATGATGAAATCGAGGATGGGCTTTGGATTGATTCAAGAAATTGAAAATGATCAAACCAATTGACATGTCTATGTTTGTACTTTTGACCCATAGGCCTTGATTCGGCTTTGTGGCTCAAGCCTGAATTTCTTAGATCCATGATCATCATCGACTTTATTTTTTATATCTTGCTAATTTTATTTGCATTAGATGTAAATAACCATGATTTAAGATCTAAATTAAAACTCTTCATGATATATTAAGTTGAGCGATCTTCCATCATTATAGATGTATGTGCATCCTACTGATGTTGACTATTCTTGATTGGTCATAGTGATTTAGTTACATCGAAAAGATGCAACCACTCTATTAGTATGAGATGCTACAGGATAAAGATGGGGTTGGGCCCAATAACTATTAGGTGAGAAATCCAATGATGATTTTGCTTACATATTTGAATGGTGAGTCTGACTTAACTAAGAAATAAGGTTAATAATTATTAGGTGAGGCCTATATAACTTAGAGATTGGATATTATTGCAACACGCCTAAGAAGTATTGGATAAGAGTTGTCCAGTCATTGATTTGTGTATTACCAATAACTATTAGGTCAGTGAGCATAGATCGGTGGGACTGCAATACCCACTTGAAATGCTAATTGCGAAGGATTTTTATTCTCTATCTGAGTATAAGAGATTCGAGAAAATAGTAGGAGGCATGGTTATCTTAAAAATGACCCTAAAACAAACTTGTTAAAGTAAATACAAAAATCTAACTTGAATCTTTACTCTCTGCAAGAACAAGATGTTAGCTTCTAATCTTTTAGCCCGCATACTTGAAATCAATATATTAAACAAACAAATTATAAAGACTGGCATAGGAACCTAAAATAGTTTTAAGTTCTAAGAAGTTAAACTAAGCTCATGATCAGGATATCCCCATCTTATCAAATCATCCGATGGTTGACCATAGGGCTATCTATCCATACACTACTACAAAATAGGGCCATAACCATTGCCACTATAGCCATCACCGTAGGTCTATGGTAACGGTTGTTGCAGTGATTCTCGAAATTGCTGCCATAGAGTGTCTATTGTAGTGGTTCCTAAATCTCCACCATAGGCTTATCTATGGCAGCGGTTATAAAATCGCTGCCATAGACTAGTCTATGGCAGTGGATATATAACCGCTACCATATTATGATCCACAATATTCCAGACATCATCTAGCTCTAATACCATATTGTAGACCCATGATATCGCTCAAATGCCAATCATCCTTAACATCACAAGCACCGATATCATGTTGCGAAAGCTCTTGATCTCTAGCACGAACCTGAAGGAACCAATGACGTTCTCTATGGGCAGCAAACCACCGATCCTCCACCTGGATCTATGATGGGGCGCCTTCCTCCTTAGGCTTGAGGGAGACGCCCCCTTTTCTAGGGCTTCTTCAAGAACCTAAGACAGCAACTCTAGAGAGAAGAGAAGAAGAGAGTTGAATGAGAAACGATCTGTATTCCACTCTCTATTAAAATCCTAATACAACCTATATATTTATACATAGCCATTAGGTCCAACTAAAAAACTCTCCGACTAATCCAATACATGAAAGTACTCACCGAGCCCATGTATACCCATGTCTCCCATGCTCTCATCCTCTGGATCTAGACCCGACCCATACATGAATTAGCCATCTTAAGATCTCTCAAACTAGATCTTAAGATCCCTAAGATCAACCCGGATCCTAGCCCAAAACAAACCCTCGCATAACTCTGCCCGTGCACTGAGCCGGCTTAGTGCTGACTGAGTCGGCTAAGTTTCACTGGGTTGGCTCAGTCTGAAACTGAGTCAGCCCAGTCCTGTGCTATGCCAGTAGTTTCGAATGCGCAGCTCTCTATTTTTTCTGTGCTCTGAGACTTAGCCAACCCAGTTTTAGCCTGAGTCGGCTAACCTACAGAAAATCCTTTTTCTGCAGTCTTGATTCTCCGACTTTGGTTACTTGCTTCACCTTGTGTCCCAAGTCTATGAAACACCAACCAAGCCCCTGAAATCTTCGGAGACAACACCCTGACTCCTCCCATGGACTCCTAAGGCTTGGGAGCACCATAAATCCTCACAATCTCCACCTTGGTGCCCCAAGCCTTGGCAAACCCCTCAGCAATGACCTCCTACATGATCCCACTATCCCTACGCACTCGATAGCCCCTATGCAAACATCACCTCTGTCAATCCTCTTCAGCTGTTATCCACCCTTGAGGCCTTTGGGATGACCGCCTCCACCGTTAAAGACCTGTGCTTGCTTCTTGGCACCACACTAGAATTGTAGGATTTCTTTTGCTTAGCAGCTACATCACTTTCTCTGAACTTTTTTGAAGAACCTACAGTATTTCTACATCAGCACATGCTGTACCATCTGACACGATCTTCTCAGAACTATGCCTGTCCACCTGCACACACCGCTCCACCTGAAACTATGCATCACCGGTGCTTTGAACTCATGTCAAATTTTCTCTCCAATTGTGAAGCCACCACTGTGGAGCTCCACCTATATCCAAAGTCCCTCGAGGCCAACCATCCAACACTGCACTGCTGGGCCTGCCGCTGTACCTCGAACACCATTGCTGCCCCTTCGAACCCTCCACACTCTACGGCCCTCTTTGAAGCCATCTCAGATACCTCCATAACCCGCGGGCACCTCCGAAACCCAAGAGCTCATCCAACTCTTCTAAATCCAGCAATTGAATCCTAGAGAATTTCATCCTAGTCCTTCTCTTCTGCCCCTACACCAGCCATTGCTTCAGTTGCGTCTGAAGAACCATCCTCCACCTGAACCGTAACTCTCCTTGATGCTCCTACAAAAGAAATCAAAAGAAATCCTCCACCTAAATCGCTTCAGTATATTTCAGCACTATTACAACCTTGATCTATTTTCAGTACATATACTTTATAAAGGGTCAAGTCCAAGCTCATAAAAAAAATTTTCAAATCCAAACAACCCATGTACACAAAATAATAACCCACAAAAACTGAGCCGGCCCAGATTCAGACTAAGCCAGCTAACCTGCGACTGGGTCGGCTCAGTCCCAGACTGAGTCAACCCAGTTGTGTACCATGCCAATAGCCTAAAAATACTATTTTTTATCTAAATTTTTCTCTGAGACCTAGTCAACCTAGTTTCCAACTGAGCCGGCTTAGTCTCAATATGAGCCGACCCAGTTTCTGAACTTTGCTATTGAGACTGATTCTTCTTTCGGCTCACTTCTGTCTTTCCATGATCTATCTTCTCATGTTTTCAAGACTTGAGAGTGCCACTTTTGAGCTCACATGCCATAGGTCTAATGCAGCGGTTGACACATTGCCTATGGCAATGGTTGGTGCATCTATAGCAGTGATTATAAAACCACTACCGTAGCTTTTGAATAATTAAAAAAAATATAAATTTTTAATTTTTTATATATTTTACTTGATAAATGTAGAGATGTATAATATAAAAAATATTATAAACATAAAAATATTTTTAAAATACTAAAATTTTATTATCGAATATTATAATATTTTTAAAAAAAATACATCAAAAGTCTCCTAAATCTACATCATCGTCGTAACTGAGAGATGAAGCACAAGCTGGAGTCAGAGTTGGAGTTGGAGCTAGAGCCAGAGCTAGAGCTGGAGCCAGAGCCAGAGCTGGAGCCAAAATACGGGCCAACATATCCTCATAGCCCATGAAGGCACCTCCAAAATATACACTGAGCATCGACACCATGTCTCTCACGATGCCCTCCAGATGAGATGCGCACTCCTCAACCCGATCTACCCACGTCACAGCATGATCTGTCCGTGCCAACACCTCCTCAAGTACCTTCCGACTAACGACATCGAAAGCCTATGAAGAGACGCTCGCCTCAAACCAATAGCTGGTCGGCATATGTCCGGGCCTGCATCGGATCCTCCTAGAGTGCTCAGGCCCCAAGACCTAAGATGGTCATGGGGGCCAAAGGTATCTGGGCCCTCGCGAGCACATCTAACTAATCCTGTAATTATAAATTCAAATAAAATTTTATAAAAAATGCTAAAATATTAATCATATATATTAATATATTTAATACTTACAAAAATCCTCTCAATTGTGGTGTTCATCAATCGATCCTTCTTGTCCATATGGCTGGATCGAAAGATCTCGCTATGGCTAGGCATCACTCCATCTCTCATCAGCTATAACAATGGATCAATTTATCAAAAATATAAAAAAAATATTAATTTAATTTATTTAGTAAGATTTAGAATTCATTAACTCTCTATGCACACGACTGGCCATAGACTCACGGTCGAGAGTGTGTGTATACTCTTAGGCTGTCTAGTTCTTTCATTTCTGACGGAAGGTAGCCTAACAAGTATTCAAATAAATAATAAATATTTAAAAAATATTTAAATATAATTTTAAGCGTATTGAAAATTCAAAAGTTAGTAATTTTACCTCAAACTTCTGGTTCCTCCAATGTATAACCATCCTCTCCCACTGACTTGGAGGATAATACTGTATCCAAGAAACAAGCTCCTCTGGAGTGTCTCATCGGTGCTCGAGTCATCCTTTATGAAGCTTGACCTTGTAGCCCCGGTATAACTCTTCGATCTTTTTCAGTCAAGCATCTCGAGCCCTCTCATGATCAGAAAAGTCGTACCTCCTCCACACAAAGTTATCAAAAGTTAGTTATAAAATTTTTCTAATCAAACATAGTATAAACATGTAAAATAAATAAATATAATTAAGATGCACTTACCTATATCTCCTCCTACGTCCGATCCCCGATAGCATCATCCATCAATCACTAGTCTCTGAGCACTATAGGAATAATATCTGATCGCCTTACAAGCACTCTAAAAAAGGAATGCATCTTCTGTGCTGTCTCCCCTACTGGCCTCCCCTCTGCATCATACTGCACCATCACTTAATTCTGGCGGTTCCATACATGCGCCATACTTGTGGAATTGTGAAATATCCGACTGGATGATGCACCTACAATGAAAATATGTTATGCAAATATATAAGTGTATAAATACTATATAAAAATAAATAAATAATATAATAAAAATGTACACTTAGATGCCAGTGGAGTAGCATATATCGGAGATGTGGGTGATGGTGGAGGCTTAGATATCGATGGAGTAGATGCTGACGATGGAGGTCCCTGAGCAGTCGATGCGAAGGTGGATGGAGTATGCTCCGACTACTCCTTAGATGCTAAACTCCGCATAACCCATCCAGAGGCAAGGGTGAAAGCTAGATGGCATTTCGGTGCCATCGTGACCTGCAACGTTAATAAACATTAACCAATATAACATGTTGAACAATAATCAAAGATATGCCTAGGTACCATCCATACAATTACATATAAATATATAGATGCCGAAGATTATGTACACTAACCAATTGATAAGTCTATCGCTATGCAATGTAATAAATAAAAGCAACAAGATGGAGGTTCTCTTAGCAATTAGGGGTTCTCTTGGCGGTCGGCACGGCCTACTGGCATGACATGGCATGGCCTATCGACATGGTGTGGCCCAAGGCACGGCATGGCATGGCATGGCCTACCAGCATGGCATGGCCCAAGGCACGACCTACCAACATGGCACGATATGGTATAGCCTACCGACATGGCATGGCCCAAGGCATGGCCTACCGACACAACACAGAATCCTTAGGATATCGTTTTATTACTGCAACTACTTATAGAATTATCTATAATTTTCAAACTATCCAAATTAGACAATCAATTGATCATTCTACATAATTCTCTCATCCGTATAATTACATATAATTGTACGGATGTCGGAGATTATGTATACTAATCAATTGACGGGTCTATCATTATGCAATGCAAGTGTTGGGGATAAATCCATGCCTACCAAAGTTTGGCTAAAATTCTGACTAAATCAATTCCATCTGATTGCGGTTATAGAAACTGAACCTCAACCCACAGGAATACTCAAGCTCTGAATCATTCTGAAATGGCCAACCTCCAACACTATAGCAAGAGAATTTGATTGACCGAGAAGATCGATTTTGGATTCAACAAGACGTCATGGATTCCTTCTCTAGGGAAGCTTGAACAGTTAATACCATCCTAGAGAACCGACCAAGTCTCCAGCACCTGCGCATCCCATTCGGCCGATCTTCCTCCAACGATCGAACCCCTCTAGCAACCAAACTCCTTTTGGACTCCAACAAGCGAACTTCTTCCAAATTCCCCCAATAGGTGAGCTCCTCTAGCAGCCAAACTTCTTTCGGACTCATTCAACAGATGAACTCCTTCCAGATTCTCCCAATAGGCAAACTTCTTTTGAACTCCTCCAATAGGTGAACTCCTTCCGAACTCCTCCAATAGGCGAACTCCTTTCGGATTCCCCCAACGGGCAAACTCCTTTTGGATTTCCCTAATAGGTGAACTCTTCTAGCAGCTGAACTCCTTTCAGACTTCTCAAATAGGTGAACTCCTTCTAGATTCTCCTAACCGACGAACTCCTCTAGAAGTCGAGCTTCTTTCGAACTTCTTCAACAGGCAAATTTCTTTCAAACTCCAACAGACGAACTCCTTCTGGATTCTCCCAATAGGCGAACTCCTCTAGCAGCCAAACTCTTTTCGAACTCTTCCAATAGGAAAACTCCTTTTGGATTTCTCCAACAGACAAATTTCTCTAGCAGCCAAACTTCTTTCAAACTCCTCCAACAGGCAAACTCCTTCCAAATTTTCTTAAAAGACGAACTTCTCTAGCAGCTGAACTCCTTCCACACTCCTCCAACAGGCAAACTCCTTCTAGATTCTCCCAACAGGCGAACTCCTCTAGCAATCAAACTCCTTTCGGACTCCTCCAATAGGTGAATTCCTTCTAGACTCCTCCAACATGCAAACTCCTTCTGGATTCTCTTCAGTAGTTGGGTTCCTCCATCAAGCAAATTCTTCCTCGAATTTCTCCTCCAAAAGAGCTATACGCAGATCTTTCTAGTAGATCTACTTTCTGATTTTAGAAGAGTCTCCTCTCCTACACAAATTCGACCTCGGACATAGCATGAACAAACCCACACCCGAACTATCTTAGAGGAGTCCAAACTCCTTTAGAATTGATATAGCTTAAAGATCATCACCAATTGATGCCTACTCCTCTGAACTTTGACTATCAAATCTCAAATGGATTGGCATCTCGTGACAATAGACACTATCCTCCGTAACAAACTCCACATGGCCCCGAGCGGCCCACTATCCGATAGTTACTACTATCACTATTAGTTTGTTACAGGCTCTATCTATAAAAGGAATCCTCTAGATATATTTTCATCAAGCTCTGTTCTCCTTCTCAATACTCTACAACTCTTTCGACTGAGTACTCCATTTCTGTTGGTCGAAAGAGCTGACTTGATCATCGAATGGTCTTATCGGAGCCATCCCCGCAAGTTCTGGATGAGACTTATTTTGCATATCACCGATGGTGATCTCTTCTTCTCCGACTCCGATGCTTCTCCGACGACGATCAGATTTTACACCAATAGGATTGGCACTAGAAGAAGAACCTCTATTCCTAAGGTTTCCTTGATCTTAAAGGAGTGCTTAGCAGTGATCTCTCTTCTTCTTCTCTAGAGTCCTTTTCAAAAAAATGCCTCCTAAGAAAGCTTCACTCCAGTGGTCAATGGCCTCTACAGCCAGATCCCATCTAGATCTATCCACTCCTGCTTCAACTCTGATAACTCAAGCTCCACCTGCAGCCATGGTGGATATGAAGCAATTCAACTTGCTAATCCAGTAGATTCGTAATCTCACAAAGGTGGTGCAAGCCATGTAGCGGCAAACTTTGACATCAATTTGATTGGAGCAGGCTTCTCCAAAGCCCAATGATCCGATCTAGGAAGGGCCGACTTGGGCTAGCCGATCGATGACCTCCAAAAAGGGGAAGCAGAGAGCCGAGAGCCCCTACTCTGATCATGACTCTACCCCTAGGAGAACTTTGCCTCTATTCAGCCAAAAAATCTTAGAAATCCACGATCGAGAGGATCTGAATTAAAAACTACAAGAGATGAATCGATGGATCGAGGAACTCCGCCATGCTTCTCCCTCTCATGATAGTGATATTTGTACCGATCCTCCTTTCTCTCAAGGCATCATGTAGGTACCGATCCTACCAAACTTTAAGCTTTCTTAATTTGAGAGCTACGATAGGATCTCTGATCTGGTTGATCATCTGAAGGTCTTTCGGATGATGATGCTGCTTCATGGCGCACCAAATGCCATTCTCTACTGAGCCTTTCCATGCACCCTGAAAGGAGCCATCAAGAACTGGTACTCGACTCTCAAACCGAATACCATCTTCTTTTTTAACCAGATGAGCCATCAGTTTGTGGCTCATTTTGTTAGTAGCCGACGTCCCAAGCAGGGCTCGAAATTTCTCATCAACATCAAGCAATAGGAGAAAAAATCCATCCGAGCTTTTGTTAATCGATTCAATGCCACTACGCTAGAGATATAAAACCAGGACCAATCTGTTATGATGGTTGCACTAAAGGGTGGCCTTCAGAGAAATAATTTGCTATTCTCCCTGAAGAAGAAGTACCCAAAAAATTTTGCTGATATGCTAGCTCAGGCTAAAGGACATGCCCGAGAAGAAGAGGCCTTCAAGGCCAAGGGCAATGAAGTCATTGGAGAGTGATGAATCGGTGAGCCGGGCAGGCCCACTAAGGAAGAAAAGCTGAGTGAAGCTTGACCGCACTCTCGAACTCTCTCTGAGTGCAAGCGAGCCTGAACTCCTTCCCAGGCTCGGAAGCCTCGATAGAAGGGCACGGCAGGGTTCCCCCCTTCGAAGGTTCCACAATTATGCCCCCCTCAATGCTCCAAAAATATAAGTGCTGATGGAGATTAAGGAGCAATTTCCAAGGCCCGAAAGGATACGCTCCCATCCTGGCAGAACCATGATCATGATACTGAAGAATGTATTCAGCTCCAAGATGAGATCGAGAAGCTCATCAGGCGAGGTAGACTTGGCCGATTCCTATGGCATTGGCTTGAAGGATGGGAAGATCGACCAAGGGCATTAACGCAATTAGAATCACAAAGGAAGGAGCAGCAAGTGGATCGACCACCCCTTGGCATCATCAACACCATCTCTGGGGGACTTCAGTGAGGGAAGGCTAGTGGATCAGTCAAGCCCGAGAAGAGGTGGAGAACTAAAGAGCCCATTGCTTTCACCGATGAGGATGCTCAAGGAGTCCAGTTTTCATACAATGACATAGTTGTAATCTCTTTAAACATTACCGACTATGATGTGTGTCATGTTTTGGTAGATAATGGAAGCTCTACTGATGTTTCTTTTTATGATGCTTTCTCAAAAATGTCCTTACTCAATAACCACTTGAGACCTATGAACTCTCCATTGGTAGGCTTCACTGGCGATGTCATGCCAGTTGAGAGCATAATAACTTTGACTATGACTACGGGGCAACGTCCGAAGCTAGTTAAGGCATAGATCGATTTTCTAGTCGTAAAGGCTCCATTTGCCTATAATGCTATTCTTAGTCGACCTGGTTTGAACATGCTCCAAGCAGTGGTATCAACTTATTATCTAAAGGTGAAATTTCCAATAAGCTACGAAATTGGAGAGTTCAGGAGAGACCAAGCATTGGCAAGACACTGTTACTCCATTGTCCTAAAGAAAAACATCCAGCCCAATCTTTATCCTATTGATGGACTGGATGTCCGTGATAACCTTACCAAGGAGCAGGACGAGCCTATGGAGGACCTCGTATTTGTGCCCTTAAATGATGGAAGTGTGGAGTACACTGTGTAGATCGACTCCAACTTAGGGGATGAGGTTCGGGAGCGACTCATCATCTTTCTCAGGAAGAACGCGGACGTCTTCGCCTGGGTCCCAGTTGATATGCTAGGAATTGATGCCAAGGTCATGGAACATCGGCTGGCTGTTGATCCTAGGTATCAGCCAATAAAAGAGAAGATGTGCAACCATGACTCGGAGAGGCAGAAAGCAATTACAGAATTAGGCAAGCTTCTTAAAGCTGAATTCATCCAAAAAGTTAACTATCTGAGCTGGGTCTCAAATGTGGTTCTCATCAAAATGGCAAATGGCAAGTGAAGGATGTGTATAGACTTCAAAAAATTAAACAAAGCCTATCCAAAAGATAGCTACCCTCTATCTAGGATTGATCAACTGGTAGATGCAACCTTGGGTCACGAGGTCCTCACCTTCATGGATACCTTTCTCAGCTATAACTAAATACGGATGGTGTCGGAGGATGAGGAGAAAACTGCTTTTATTACTGACTATGGTCTTTACTATTATAGGGTTATGCCTTTTAGACTCAAAAATGTAGGGGCAATGTATCAGTGCCTAATCAATAAGATCTTCAAAGAGCAAATCGATCGCAACATGAAGGTGTATGTGGATGACATGCTCGTCAAAAATCAAGCTTCAATAAACCACATCGCCAACCTTGAAGAGACCTTCAGTGCACTTAAGAAGTACAAGATGAAGCTGAACCCGACCAAGTGTGCCTTTGGTGTGACCTCAGAAAAGTTTCTAGGATTTATGGTGTCAAGGCAAGGGATTGAAGCAAATCTAAAAAAAATTTGAGCTATTTAGATGATGACTGCTCCAAAAATAATCAAAGAAGTTCAGCACTTGACTGAAAAAGTGGTATCCCTAAATCATTTTGTCTTGAGATCGATCAAGTGATGCATATCCTTCTTCTAAGTTTCCAAGCAACCAAAGAACTTCTACTGGATGATGGAGTGCCAACGAGCATTTGAGGAGCTCAAAAACTACCTCAGCTCTCCTTCACTGCTAGTAAAGCCTAAACATGAAGAAAAATTATTCTTGTACCTAGTAGTCTTCTCGACAGTCTTGGCAGCAGTCCTGATTAAGGAGAAAGCAAAAATGCAGCGACCAGTCTACTACGTAAGCTGGATCCTGAGGAATGTAAAGACCAGATACTCTAAGTTAGAAAAATTGACTTGCTCTCTTCTAATTACTGCCAGAAGACTCTGATCTTACTTTCAAGGGCACACCATAATGGTCCTCATAGGTCAACTAATAAAAGCAGTCCTTCATCGAACGGATGCTTCTGGAATAATCATAAAATGGGCAATCGAGCTCACAGAGTTTGACATCAATTATCGACCCCGACCATTGATCAAAGCTCAGATATTTATAGATTTTGTAGTAGAATGTACCATGGTTCCAGATGAAGCTGAGCTTTAACAGAACGAGATCGGCATCCCGTGGTTGCAATAGAGCCTCCCCAAAGAGAGTGCCAATCTTTTTAAAGATTTTTGGACCCTGTACATGGATGGTTCATCCAACACCGCTAGAGCAGGCACGGGGTTGGTCTTAGTCAACCCCAAGGGAGTCGTCGTCGAATATGCACTACGCTTCAAATTTTCTGCAACTAATAATGGGGCCAAATATGAAGTGCTGATCGTCAGATTAAAAATAGTAAGAGAGTTAAAAGTAGATCATCTTCAAGTCTACAGTGATTCTTAATTAGTGGTCGATCAAGTTAGTGGCAACTACAAAGCATGGAAGGAAAGTATGATGAAATACCTTAAAAAAGTAAAGGATTTGACTCCAACCTTCGACAGTTTTGGCATTCAATAGATTTCGAGGGTAAAAAATATAAGAGCCAACCTTCTCTATAAATTGACCACTTTAGCCCCAGCCGACCTCCTCTCTAAATATAGTATCTTTTGAAAATCTAAAATATCCAAGCTCAGAGGAATCATAGCTTATTATGCAGATGGAGCATGAGCCGAGCTGGATTGATCCATTAGTTACCTATCTCAAAGAGAGAGTTCTTCCTCATGATCCGAAAGAAGCTCAAAAACTCAAGAATCAAGCCTTCCGATATGTTTTGTATGAGGGCAAGCGTATAAAAGATCGTATTCACTACCACTTTTGAGATATCTCCAATCTTCAGAGGATGACTTCATATTACAAAAAGTGTATGAGAAAATTTATGAAAGTCATGTAGGAGCCAGATTCTCGTCATAAAGACTACTTCAGCAAGGATATTATTGGTCAACCTTGTACCATGACTCTATAGAGTATGTTAAGAAATGTGATCGCTATCAGAGAAATATAAACATACAAAGATAGCCAACCTCCGAGCTTACTCTACTAAGCGCACCTTGGTCATTTGTGTAGTGGGGAATGGATATACTTGGCCCTTTTTCAATAGCATCCGAATAATGAAAGTTCCTCCTGATTGCGATCGACTACTTTACCAAATGGATTGAAGCCAAACCACTAGCAAAAATTACTGAGGCCAAGGTATAGAAATTCATCTGAAAGTCAATCGTCTATCGATTTGATCTACTCTGAACTCTCATAATAGATAACGGGCGATTATTTGCTGGAATGAGGTTCGCTGAGTTCTGCAAAGATCTAAACATCTTTCATCACTTCACGTCAGTGGCCCATCTATAGACAAATGGTGAAGTAGAGGTGACCAATAGAATTTTACTGTAGGACATCAAGGCAAGGCTTGAAAGAGAAAGGGAGAATTGGGCAGACAAACTCTACCACATCCTTTGGGCATACGAAACTACTCATAGGCTACCAACTAGGGAAACACCGTTCATCCTAGTCTTTGGGATGGAGATAATCATTCCGATTGAGCTTAAATTTCTATCAGCATGGGTCATGGCCTTCAATGAGTATCGTAACTCTCAGGATCTCAAAATCAATCTCAATCTATTAGAAGAAAAGAGAGAAGATGCCCAAGTTTGGATGGCAGCCTACAGATAAAGAGTGGTCAGATACTATAACTCTAGAGTAAAAAGCAAAGCATTCAGAGTGGGAGACTTGGTGCTCCGATGAGCATCCATTGTGAAGCCTCAAGAGCAAGGAAAGCTCGTCCTGAATTGGGAAGGTCTATATAGAGTGGAGGAGGTCATCCGATCCGAAACTTACCTCTTGAAGGAGCTGGAGGAGCAATACTCCCATGATCTTGAAATTCAAAAAACTTATGAATATACTATCAGTAACTTTTCTTCAATAAAGTTCTTTCTATTTTAACATCAGTAATTCTTGGCACAAAAATTGTGTAATGACAACTCTGAAGCAACCAAAAGTGGCCCATTAGGAACAGAAGGAGAACCTCAACCTAACATGAGTAAGATCGAAGGCCTCGTTGAATTAAGATGAGATAAGGAGAGAGACCCTACCAAAGGTCCTAATGTGTTCCTACAGCCTATTAAGAATAGAAGGAGAATCTCAACCTAACGTGAGCAAGATCAAAGGCCTCATTGAACTAAGATGAGATGTGGAAAGAGGCCCTACCAATGGTCCTAATGTGCCCCTACAATCCATTAAGAACAGGAGGAGAACCTCATCCTAACATGAGCAAGGTCGAAGGCCTCGTTGAACTAAGACGAGATGAGGAAAGAGGCTCTACTAATGGCCCTAATGTACCCCTACAGTCCTTTAGGAATAGGAGGAGAACCTCATCCTAACATGAGCAAGGTCGAAGGTCTCGTTGAACTAAGATGAGATGAGGGGAGAGGCCCTACCAATGGCCCTAATATGCCCCTACAGTCCATTAAGAACAGGAGGAGAACCTCATCCTAACGTGAGTAAGATCGAAGACCTCATTGAAATAAGATGAGATGAGGGGAGAGGCCCTACCGATAGTCCTAATGTGCCCCTATAGTTTGTTAGGAATAAAAGAAGAACCTCGTTCTAATGTGAGCAAAGCCAAGATGAGAACCCATCGATGGATCTGATGAATCTCTATGATCATACAAGGGGTGGAAGGTCAAGACCATGCTAATTTGAAATGAGGAAAAGGCCAAGACCCTATTAACAATTGATAAGCACATTTTTCTATGACCATGCCCAATGCCAAAGGAAAAATCCCATCCTAATCCATGGAATGAACCCCTGACCCGATGTCCACGACAAGCATCTCGTTAGAAATGAAAGAAAAATGAGGCATCCAAAATCGAATCCGCAAGAGATGACAATGAAAAAGGCACTATTTTATTATGAAGTTAAATTCATTATAAGTAAATGTTAATAAGATCAATTACAATGGGCATACTACAAGCAAAATAGTGGTCGCTTAAGGCCAACTGTGTGAAAAAGCAAATGCATTATAGACAAGATAAAGATTGGTGAAATCAATTATATAAAAAAAAAAGTGGTGAAGTCCTAAGGCGATCCGAGCTCTTCAAACTTTGGGCTATCGGCTCTAGCCATCACCAAAGCTTCCTTTAGTTTGAAAATTTCCTCCTATAGCTCCTTCTTCTTGTATAGATCATCGATGTACATCCTATTGGAGTATTCAAATTTAGCCTCGAGCTCTCACCGCTGCTTCCTTAAAACCTCAGATTCAGCTTCAGCATCCTTGACAGCTTGATGCTCCCAGGTCAATTGGAGCTTCAATTGTTGAATTTTGGTTTTCTCCACCCCAACAGCCTCCGAGAGTTCACCGATAGTCCTCCTCAAAAAGATGAGCTCCTCAGGTTCTCCACTTGATCCAGCCTGCTGAATGCTATAAAACTTCTTCCAAAAATAGGTCACCCATCCCTGGCAGCCTTTAGCTCACCTTCAAGCCTGGATATCTTTCCTGCCCAGGTCGCCCGATAATTATTGTGTCAATCTTCAACATCTTGCAGCTACTTCTAAAGCTGGAAGAACTTCTTCGACCAGTTCCAATCATGCTAAGCTTCGTCGGTGGACCATGGTGAACTCCCTTCCAAGTGATAAATCTTTTCTTCTACCTTCTTGAGATAAACTTCTAGAGAGCCAATCTTCGCTGTGAGTGCCCAAGACTTGTCGCTCGCGCTCTTCTAGAGTTCGGCGGGTTTCTTCTCAAAATTTTCTTTCCAAATGGTGAAGCTCGCCGTGTCCTTCATGTGTAAACTTTGGAGGCGAGTGGCTTCCTTAATCACCTCCGCAGCATTTTTTTGAGAGCCTTGAAGGTCGGCCTCAACTCTCTTCAATCTTTTTCTTAATTGATGGACCTCCTTCTTCAAACCCTTTATCAAAGGCTTGAACAAAACCCCTAGAGGTAAGGGGTCATTGTCAATCGAAGAAAGAAGGTCGTGGCCCTGATCAACAGAGACATTCTGAATCACATACAATGCAAAGTGTAAAGAAAAAGAAGGATTTGCTCTTATTACTTAAAATATATTTGGTACACCAAAAAAAAAAGAGGGTACATAGATGTCAAAAGTTTAGACCTCAGGTGGCTCGCCCAATGGAAAAGTCGGGACATTCTCGATCGGCTCCGGCCCTTGAGCAGGTTTGGATGCTGCACCTACGGATTCAGGAGTGACCTCAGCATCGATGCGTGAAGGATCGACTCTAACCTCTAGCTCTTCAAGGAGGAGATCTAGATCAATATTGGAGAAATTCTCGGTGACTCGTCCCATGCAGACCTAGAACCCTTCCAAGAAGGCTTCCTAGATAAAGTCTATTTTGATGTCCTCCATATCCTTGGAGGACTTGAAGTTCTGTACAGTCCTTTCCATGGCAGTGCTAACCTCCTCTTGCACCTTCCTTTTCTCCTCCTTTGCTAAGGCTAGCTCAGCCCTCAACTTCGCCATCTCGCCATGCTCCTCTCTCAGTTCATTCTGAAGGCATTCGACTTCAGACGAATGGGTCTTCGAGGCAACCTTTAGAACGTCGGCCTTAGCCCGGGCCTTCTCAACTTCTGTGCGAGCTTCTTCCAGGACTTTAGAAAATGTGGCCCGATGTTAGCTTGCTACTTTGGAGTGGGCAAAAAGGTAGTGTCCCAGCTGCAAAACACATAACAAATCAGAATCATAAAAGATCTCAATTTCAAAGCTTAATGGGCATGAAGTCAAAATTAGAAGGAACCACTTACCTCTAGAAAGGCAGTAAATGATTCATCGAACCTTTTGATGTCGTCATTCTGGCACATCCTTTCAACGATGTGGGGAAGGATGCTCCCCTCCATTAGTGACTGGATGACCTCTGGATCGTCCAGGAAATCCTGTTCTTGGCCAAGGTCCCCTTCTTTGTAGATCTTAGCCTTCTGCTCGACCTTCTTGCCGACGGCCCTCTTCTTCTTCTTCTTCTCCATAGCTCCCTCTTGCTGAACAAGAGCAAGAGGGATAGCCTCATCGGACAGGGCCGGGCTCAGCACGATAACGGCGGGTTCAAGGGCCGATCCAGACCAAACCGACATAGCCCAGCTTGACTCTCCAGTCTGGGCCTTCTTTTGTGGTTCGTCAGAAGAACCATCCTTTCTTTTAAGGGTCCAGACCCCTTCGTCAAGTGGTTCCATTCTTCGAGGGTCATTTCTACAAAGATAAAGTTAGAAGATCAAAAAAATGAATACCATTCAGTTGGCTAAATATCACAAACTACCTATCAGGTTAAGAGGATTAAGACCAAAATTGAACAAGATTTGTTCGTCCAAGAGTCTAGGGATTGGTAGAGCATCAAAGAACTTCAACTTATCGATGGAGCTCCAATCTTCATTTTCTAGCCCAGGAGCTCGACGAACCGATTTCCTTACCTTGCCCCATGGAGGTAGCCCCAGTTCTAGGGTGGGATGGAAAATGAAGAAGAACTTTTCCTTCTAGCCATGAATGGAGGAAGGGGCACCTTTAAGTAGTCCCTTCCTCTCGAACTATGGAGACACATACCACCAATCCTTAGCAGTGTGGTGATGTTTAAAAGTAAACAAATTATGGAACAGAGAAATGATAGGTTGGACGCCTACCAAGGTGCATAGGAAGAGGAATCCTATGATAAATCTAAAGGAGTTCGATGCCATGGCAACAAGAAAAATATTGAGAAACCTAAATAAGTTCGCTATGAAAAAAGATAAAGGTAACCTAAGTCCAACTCGAAAGATTTCGACATATAAATAGATTCAGCTGGGAGGGGGTGAGCAGGCTTGGTCATTAGGCCTAGGAAGTTCAAGCTCATACTCAGGAGGAATTTCAAATTGAATCCTAGCTAAGAAAAGATTGTCAAGCCAAAGTCTACAAGAAATTATCACAGGCACAAAAGGATGGGCCGATCCTAAGGGTTCAGCCTCCTTAGGAGGTGGGTTCGTCAAGCTTAAAGGGGTCGGACTCTCAGCACAAGTCGACCAAGATCCCTCACTAGACATTTGGATCAAGGTAATATCAAGAAATTATCCAAAAAAATCAAAAACAAAAAAAAATGAGACATTCAAGCTTTGACAAGAATAAAAAAAAATGAGAAAGTAAGAATGTAGAGATAATCCAAAAAGTGTCGGAAAGCTAACCTAAATTGGTTGAAAAGAACAAAGAGATGGTGAATGGTGCAAGAATCGAAGGAAAGTATGTCAAAAACCAAAGGAAGCAGCTTGGGCTCTCACTTAGGATGAAGATGGAAACCAGAGGAAGAAAAGAAAGATTTCAGAAGTAGGGACTCGGAGGAGGGTAGGCTTATGTAACCCTTGGAGCCCTGGAGCAGTTATGATTGCAGATTTCTTCCAATCGATCTTTGATCGATGCGTGTCCCACTCATCATGGCATAAAATTTTCAACGGACAGACCCTTAATAGCACTGTACTTCGAGTAGACTTCTGATGGAGAATTCGAAAAATGTCTCTTTAGGTCACCATGCATATATGAAACTCTGATGCCAGCCTAATAAAAGCCAAAATATCCCATCCCACCTGAAAGTGGAAAACCCAACAAGATCGAAAAATTCTTCGATCTTTGGCAGTCTCCATCTTACTCCCATCTTTTGAACTTCAAACTTGGGAGTAGAGGAACTCATGTTGGGGATAAATTCGTGCCTACCGAAGTTTGACTAAGATTTGGACTAAATCAGTTCCATCTGGTTACAGTTATAAAAATTGAACCTCAATCCATAGGAATATTCAAGCTTTGAATCATTCTTGAATGGCCAACCTCCGACACTGTAACCAAAGAATCTGATTGACCGAAAAGACCAATTTTGAATTCAACAAGATGTCATGAATTCCTTCTCTAGGCAAGCTTGGACAGTCAATACTGCCCTAGAGAACCAGCAAAGTCTCCAGCACCTATGCATCCTATTCGATCGATCTTCCTTGAACAGTCGAATCCCTCTAGCAGCCGAACTCCTTTTTGACTCCAATGGGCAAACTCCTTTCGAATTTCTCCAACAGATGAACTTCTCTAGCAGCCAAACTCCTTTCGGACTCTTCCAACATATGAACACCTTTCGAATTCTCCCAATAGGTGAACTCCTCTAGCAGTCGAACTCCTTTCAGACTCCTTCAATGGGCAAATTCCTTCCGAACTCCTCCAACAGGCAAACTCCTTCCAAATTCTCCCAACATGCAAACTCCTCTAGCAATCAAACTCTTTTCGGACTCCTCTAATAGGCAAAATCCTTCGGATTCTCCTAACAGGCAAACTCCTCTAGCAGCTGAACTTCTTTCGGACTCCTCCAATAGACGAACTCCTTCCAGATTTTCCAAACAGGCAAACTCCTCTAGCAGCTAAACTCCTTTCAGACTCCTCCAATAGGCAAATTCTTTCTAGACTCCAACAAGCAAACTCCTTTTAGATTCTCCCAAGTAGTTGGGTTCCTCCGTGAGGCAAATTCTTTCTTGGATTTCTCCTCCAGAAGAGCTGCACGCAGATCTCTCCAGCAAGTCTACTTTCTAATTCCAGAAAAGTCTCCTCTCCTACATAAATCTGATCTCGAATACGGTATGAACCAACCCACACCCAGACTATCTAAGAAGAGTCCGAACTTCTCTAGAATTGATATAGCTCAAAGGTCATCACCAACCGACACCTACTCCTCTAAACTTTGACTATCAAATCTCAAACGGACTGGCACCTCACGACAACAGACGCTATCCTCTATAACAAACTTCATGTGGCTCCGAGTGGCTTACTACTCGATAGTTATAGCTGTCATTATCAGTTTGTTACATGCTCCATCTATAAAAGAGATTCTTCAGATATATTTTCTTCGGGCTCTCTTCTCCTTCTCAATACTCTGCAACTCTCTCGATTGAGTACTCTATTTTTGTTGGCCGAAAGAATTGACTTGATCATCGAAGGGTCTTGCTGGAGCCACCCCCAGGCTCTGGATGAGATTTATTTTGTAGGTCACTGGCAGTGATCTCTTCTTCTCCAACTCCGATGCTTCTCCGACAATGATCAAATTTTGCACCAACAACAATAAACAAAAGCAACAACATATAAACATCCAAAAAATATTTTTCAATAAATTCTACAACATGAATTATATTCATAAATAATTAAAGATGAGCAACAATCGTAAATTTGATCTCTTATGCAAATCTGGGTATTCATCCAGAAACCTAAAAAAAGAAGGAAGTAGATGATGGCGGCACCGTAGGGCTTAAAGTTGGAATCTTAGAGAGACATATCAAATTCTATTTGCACCCATTGAGCTAGCTCGCTCAGAATCTGAGCCGGCTCCATACTTGAGACAGCCAACTTTGTGCTTGAGATATCCAACTCGGGTCCTCCCCG